>ML786906.1:139898-151131 GCA_009831015.1 Picea engelmannii | reverse complement strand
CCAGGGGCCCTGGTTACGAACCTAGGGTCTTAAATGCTTGGTCCTAGACCAAGACTCCCATGCCCCAGGCATGGTTACCCTGGTTACTAACCAGGGGCCCTGGTTACAAACCTAGGGTCTTCATCAAAATATGTCTCAGATTACATATCCCAGGAGTGTACTGGGTGCCCTAGATCTCGTCTAGGGTCTTGGCCATCCTCCAGGAGAATGGCTCTCGCTGCTGCATGTAAATTCAACACTAGGGTTGTGTCTTTTCACCAAGCTGGGCCGATTTCTTCACTTAGTGGTTAAAACCACTTTAATTAGCCCTAGGGGCCGACTTTACAAACAACACCATATAACTATGGTTTGACCAATCCACAAAAGGGGATTTTGTCTTATACAAAGCCCGCCATGATCAATCCACAAAAGGGGTTTTGATCTATAAGAAAATAACTCAATTATAATTAGAATATACTTCACAGTTATAATATTTCACAACACGCTTCATGGAGGTGCCTTGACATGAGATATATATATGATCATGCCTTGGAGTTGGAGACATATTTCAAGGGTTTATGACCATTGTTTGAGGAGTCGTCCACCTTTTGAGGCCTTTCTTACTCCTTCCATGAGGTTGTTCCACATTATAAGGCTAGACGTTGGACCTTTCTTCACTTGGAAGCCTTCTACAACATGTTTTGAGGCTTGTACTACACTTTTTCAAGGGAAAGTTGAGCTTCTACATCAAATTGGCCCCTCCTTTTGTGGGATGTCCCCTTTTCATGAAGGTTTTATCTACATTTGACATGTTTTACTTGTATTTGACTTAGTCTCCTTCATTGTGTGGATGACAAGTCATCTTTTGTGATTCTCCTAGGCTAATTTTAGGGATATAAAAAATAATAAAGGATGAGAAGGATTTATAAGACTCATCTATAAATAAAGGCTCTCCTTTCATTCCAATTTGAAGCCTCATCTATAAATAAAGGCTCTCCTTTCATTCCAATTTGAAGCCTCATCTATAAATAAAGGCTCTCCTTTCATTCCAATTTGTTGTTGTTGTTGGATATCATTTGAGAATACAATTTGTTAAAGATTACCTATTGGAGGTTTTGGTGTCAATTCTTGGATCTCTCTCTTTCTTGATTATTTTCTTGGTGCATCAAAGATTTGTTGTGGATATTCAAGACTTCTACTAGCTAGAAAGATCAATCCATTTGAAGGGTTATGAACCATTTGGAAGGAAGACGTCTAGGGTTTCTATCTCTTCCACCTTCCTTTGTTGGTTTGGTAAGTGCTCAATCTCTTATCTTGTCTTTCCTTTGGTTCCTTGGCAAGGGTTGTAAGTATTTTTCTTCAAGCTATAATTGATCTTGTCGGTGAAGGTTTTTCCCTTGTGGAATCCCTTCTTGTAGGGTCTTGGTCCTCATTGCTTATTCTTGATTAGGTGAGGGATTACTCTACCCTTAAGGTTCTAATCTCTTACACTCATCCTTAAGATAGAAGTGACCAAATTTTAGAGTGGCATACTTCTTGACCCCATAAGCCCTAATTGGAGAAAAGGCACCAACCTTCTCCCAACAACCAACCAAAAAACCCTAAAATTCAAAATCATTTATTTTTATTTGTTTAGAAGGAAATCTAACGGTGAAAAATCAAATAAATATCTTTAATTAGATTTCTTTCATAGTCCGATGACGGTTCATTTCATTTCCTAGACTAGCTTATTCTAGGGTGTGCTTAATTGTTGATCTCTAACCATAAGAAGGTAAAACAACCCTATAGAAAGGTGCTTCAAGGTCTTATCTAACGTTTTGTGAGTTGATTTAAGGCATTTCTCAAATTTGGAAATAAATTGCAGCAATATAAATCAGATTTAGTGAAACCCTAAGGTTAGGGTTTGGTGCTCAAAGGTGTATTCTTACACATAACTGGCCTCTATTTCATTTCTAGATTGGTTATACAAGTCTATCTTACATATCTAGTGGTGAATTTAATCTCTAAGGTACTTATAATTGCTCATCTTTTACTTGGGGGTTATTTTGGTTAGGGTTTGGTGCTCAAAGGTGTATTTTTACTCATACCTGGCCTCTATTTCATTTCTAGATTGGTTATACAAGTCTATCTTACATATCTAGTGGTGAATTTAATCTCTAAGGTACTTATAATTGCTCATCTTTTACTTGGGGATTATTTTGGTGGATTCCAAGTGCTAATGTGGAAATCTAGGGGGATTCACCATCTATCTTACAAGTTCTTGCTTGGTTAATGGTTATATATCTTTAGAATTTGTCTGTAAAATTTGTCAGGATGTTGTTGCATAGCATATCTATTACCCAAGTCGAAACACCCAAGACATCTTGCTTTGTAGTGCATAATCTCTCTCTTGGATGGTCTTTTTCATGCTCTAAATCTGAACTTTATGCATTATTTATCATAAAGTAGATTTAGAGGGTAGCATCTAATCAATTGGTAATCCCAATCACACATTGCATTGTTGATTCATGCTAATTGTCTTCACTCTTTGTGCCCTAAAGTAGCTTAAAAGTGGTTCTAACCTCTTTGAAGTTTCATTTGCTGAGTGAGATATAAATGCAAATCTGAAGTTGCTATACTTGTCGTTATTTCTATTGTTTCTAGTTGTTTATCTTTAAAGCATTTAATCACTTATTGGAATCCTTGTGCATGGTCTTGTTACATATTGGATTCATTAAAGTAAATCGTAAGCTTGCATGGTTTTAATTCACTTAAAGAGGTTTACTTATTCAAATAGGGATACCCTCGTTTGGCTTCTAGGAGCTAGCCTAAAGTGAAGGGGAAAGTGTACTGAAGTGATAGTGGTGCACTTCCCATTTTGTTGCCCTAGTTAGCACCCGTGTTGGGACTTTTCACAAGGGTGCTAGTTCGGGTGGTAACACGTGGTACGTGGATAGTGGGGCATCTTGACATATGACATCAGTCGGGTAGTTATTTTCTAGTCTGAAGAATCAGGACTCAAGAGTATAAGTTGAGCTTGGTGATGATGCCAAGTACTCGGTAGCAGTATTTGGTACTATTCCTTTCTAGCTCAAGTCGAGTAATTCTTTAGATTTTGACAATATCTTATTTATACCAGGTCTCAAGAAGAACTTTCTTTTTGTTTCGGTTATGGAGGACAAGGGCTTTGTAGTGGAGTGCAATAACCAACAAGTCCTCATCAAACCGAAGGAATCTAGCTTAGATACAACTCAGGTAATAGGGGTTAGTGAAGATAAGTTGTACAGGTTGCAAGGTGAACCTGTTTGAGCCTTGGTGCATAATAGTGACAACTTGTGTGAGTTGTGGCACAAGGGTATGGGGCACCTTGCATCACAAGGCATTGGGTATTTTTAGGGAGATAGTCATAGGTCTTCAAAAGTCCAATATTGAGCAGCATGTGTATGCAGAGGGTGCATGCTTGGCAAGCATGCCAAGGCTGCTTTCCCAAGCAACAAGCATAGGTCTAAGGGGATTCTAGACCTAGTGATAAATGATGAGGAGCAGGAAGCTTCGAAGGTTGAGCTGGGGTCACTAGTGATTTCCAGGGAAGTACAACAACCTTCAGGTGAGGAGGGGGAGACATGAGCCCCTTCTACTTTTGTTAGGAGACCTCGATGGTTCACTCAGACATTGAGGGATGCTCAAGAGCATGTTGAGACTCCTAGGTGCACATTCAAAGAGAGTAGACCTCCAAGAGATTTCCAAACTATATGGCATTGATGAGCAACATTCGAGATTCTGAGCCTTCCAGTTTTTAGGAGGAAGAAGACTAATAGGTATGGTGGGACGCCATTGTGGAGGAGTACACCACCATCATGAATAATGATGTTTGGGACATAGTGCCAAGATCGAAGGGGAAGTCAGTGGTGAGTTCCTGGTGGCTCTACAAGGTCAATCATGCTGCAGATGGTAGCAATGAGAAGTTCAAAGATAGGTTTGTGGTGAGAGGGTTTTCCTAGAGAGAGGGAGTGGACTACGAGGAGACATTTGCTCCAGTCACCAGGTACACTTCCATTAGAGTAGTTATGTCCTTTGTTTTATTTATGGGATGGAGGATACACCAGATGGATGTGAAGATAACTATCCTTAATGGGATCATTGAGGAAGAAGTGTACATAGAGCAACCTCAGGGCTTTGAAGTAAGTGGGAAGGAGTCCCATGTTTGTTTTGCAGTGAACACCTTGAGTTAGTTCGGGGTGGAGCCGAGGCAAGAGCATTGGGTAGCATCAAAACATGTGCTTAGGTATTTGAAGGGTACAATGGAGTATAGTTTGAGATATCTTGGAGGTGGTGAAGTGAAGTTGCAGGGGTATTTAAGCTCAGATTGGGCAGGCAGTGCTGCAGACATGAAGAGCACCTTAGGGTGCTTCTTTAGCTTTAGCTTGGGATCAATGATGCTATCTTGGTTCAACAAGAAACAAACTTTCATGGAACTTAGCTCAATAGAGAGTAGAGATCACTTTAAACAAGATACGATTAAGAGGGGAGCAATGAAGCTCCACTATATTCCCATGGATTAACAAGTAGTTGATATTTTGAGCAAGCTCTTGGCAAAAGGGAAGTTTGAGGTATTCAGAGACAGACATGGATTGGTGCAAAATTCCTTCCTCACTAAGAGGGAGTGCTGAGAATTATAGCTTGGACAGGAACTTCCACACAGGTTCAGTGTGAACATGCGAGAAATAGTTCGAGATATTTTCTAAAAGTAATTCTGTTTTATAATTCGTTAAAAAAAGTGAAAGTCTTATATTTAGCTATTAAGTCTAAAAATGTGTATCTCATGCATGCATGACTTGGACTAGGAGCATACTCAAAAATAGATAAGGGTTTTGGTCTCAGCTAAAAGTATAAAGATAGGACAAGATAGAGATTTCAAACACACATGAACAGTTGAGCAAGTTGAGCTACTGTGAGAGAGAGATAGAGCAACCAACAGGAAAGAGGCGTTTTCGAGCAACAAGTACAGGGATCCGTATAATTCCGTACAACATATGGAATAGTTCCATACACGTGTACGAAAGTTTGTATAGTCGTACGAACATGGGTATATGGATTCGTACAATTGTACAGATAGAGGCCATACAGGCGTTACAACTAGACCATATAACGGTACTACAGGTTGTACCTCTCAAGCAGGTCGTTCTGTTTAGTTCAGGGTGATTTTTTGGTTTTAAGCAACTTGTCGAGGTTTCCTTGTAAGTTTTTTGAAGGAATGAAAAATTGAGTTTGAAGGAGTCATTACTTGTGTGTGTGAAATTGATTTTATGCTTTCGCCATTTAATTTTCAACTACTATGTGATTGATGCTATGGCTTGAATTTAATTTCAACATTAATTAAATTCATAAACTACTTGTTTAATTGAGGTCATAAGAACTGTAGTCACCTAGGCTTGGAATCTTTACATCCCTCTTTGTGAGTACAGTGTTCTCCAACAACACTAGCTTCTCCCTTAACATCTTAAACTTCCCCTTAGCTAGGGGCTTCGTCAAAAAATCAACCACCAACAAATTTGTAGGAATGTAGTCCAACACTACAACTCCTTTCTGAACTCGGTCTCTCAATAAATGGTACTAGATATCAATGTGTTTGGAGCAATTATGTAATACTGGATTCTCAGAGACCCTGATGCCACATTTGATTGTCACATAAACAACAATGGGCTCCAACAACTGATCACTCAATCTTGTGATCAACTTGAAAGCTAAATAGCCTCACAACAAGCAAATGAGGTTGCCATATACTCTGCTTTAGTTGAACTAAGTGTAACTGACCCTTATTTTTGTTGAACTAGGAAAGCATACTAGAACCCAAGCTAAAACAATATCTAGAAGCACTCTTCCAATTACAATAATCTCGAACCTAATTTGAATCTACAAATCGCTGCAGTAGCAACTCACCATCTTTAGAATACTTCATGCCATAATGTATTGTGCCCTTCAAATATCTGAGCACCATGCTTACTGGCTTTCCAATGATACTTGTTAGTCTCAACCATAAACTGGCTCAATGTATTCCTTGCATATCAAATGTCTAGCCTAGTATCCACCAAGTACATAAATCAATTGCCTATACAAAGTAGGATCAACTGAAATAGTGTCTTCTACACAAGTTAACTTAAGATTTGGTACCATAGGTTCTAGCCAAGGGTTTACAGTCAAACATTTGAAATCTCTTCAAAATCTCCACAATATACTTTGCTTGCCCAAGGAAGACTTCACCTGCACCCTGCCATACCTTCAGACCGAAAAGTAATGTAGAAGGCCATTATACTTCATATCAGATTCACTGGCTAATTTTTGCTTGTACCACACAATGAGCTTCTCATAACTCCTTGTAAGAATAAAATCATCTACATACAACACCAAGACAAGTGGATTAGTCCCATCATACAAATAATAAAGATTCGAATCTGTACAAGTCTTGGGACCAGATTCAACAAGCACTCATCTATCCTAGAGTTCCAAGCTTGTGGTGCCTACTTCAACCCATAAAGAGCTTTCTTCAATCTGTACGCGCATGTCTCACCCATGCACCTCAAACCCTCCCGATTGATTTATGTGTACTTCCTCTTCAATCATTTCCTTTAAAAAAGCAATATTTACATCCATTTCGTAAAGAGGCCAACAAAAACAAGATGCAATAGACATAATGGTATAGATAGAAGTATACCTAGTAATAGGAGCAAAGGTTTCATCATAATCAACATGTTATTTCTGAGAGAACCCTGTGGGTACAAATCTAGTCTAGAACTTCTCGATGCTCCTGTTAGAATAGGCAAAATAATAGTAGTGAGAACAATAAAACCAAGAAGTAGTGGTGGTGTCAAGAGACACTATTTAGCACTTAAGCACAATGAGCAAAGCTCATCACATATTCGATGATAGATCAATCCATAAGATTGTTTAGTAGGTTTAGTTAGGTCACTGAAACTGCTAGAGTATGGGACCACACACCCCATATCCATCCCACATGAAAAGGATTTGTTGATCAATGTGGACTGCGCCAACTCCATAAGCCTAATTGGTGGTTGGTTGACTCTTCAGCTCACTCGACTCCCTTAATGGTTGACTTCCTCTTCTAGGTAGACTCCAAAGTCTGACAAGGTGCGTTTACACCAAAGAACCATGTGTTCCAACATCCCCCCTTAAACATTGCTTGGAGGACAAATAAAATTACATCACATACCCCTTTAATTTGATAGGGACCACAAATGATGACAATCAAAGAAATGAATCTAGCCAAGGTACAATATGGAAACATTGTGACCTCCAAGTAGTCAACCTGCTAATAGCCAATATACTGATCAATCCAAGGTACAGTAACAATCTCGGAAAGAAGTTTGAAAAATTGTCATCTCCAACAAGATTCTCGACTTGATCCTCTCTAGAGTTGGTGAAATGATATATGCACCATGCTCACAAGCATATGAAAAAAACAAGAACAAAAGGTTCTCCAAAACGCTGTCAAAACAGTCTAAACAAGAGTCCCAGTTGGTTAGTCTACTAGACAACAATGCGGCAATAAATCAGTGTTTGTTCATCAACCAAACCGTCTTTGTCAAATAAGGATCTCTTGTGTTTGGCATTTCTTTTTCTCATGGCCGCTTGTGCATTTCTGGTGTAGCACACTTGTACTTGGGCATACTTCTCTCTCTCTCTCTCTCTCTATAATGCACTTGTGATTGAGTGAGTTATTGTAGAATTTGGGTTTTTTATTTTTGGTTTCCATTCGATTTCTTGCTTTCATTTGTAAACCTTAACATGGTATTAGAGTGGGCGAGAACCTTACTCTCTCAATTCTTTTTGCTAATCCAAAAATTATGGCTAGTGGCATCTTTGTTACAGAGCAGAACTAGGGTTTTCTTGGATCATCTATTCTAGGGTTTCTTCAGGGGTTGTAGAGATAAAAACCCTAATCTACAGTTGTGCCTTCCTTCTAGGGTGTTCTTTGGCACTTTTCTCCCCTCTTTAAGGCCAATGCCTTCATTCCTAGGGTTACCTTGGGTTTTGTACCATGTGGGTCTATAAAGGCAAATTTTTGAGGTCTTCATTCCATAAGGAGCTTTTGTCCTACTATTGTTGAGCCTATGGATTCAAATTGGTTGTTTTCCCCTTTGAATGGGGCCAACTATTTATTCTCGGGTGGATCAAATGACTACCGTACATGTTCTAGGTGTTGTCAAATTTTCTTTCTATTTACCGCATTACACACACCAATAAAAGGGTGGAATTCTGGCCAGATTGATGGGTTGTAAAGGACACGACTCACGAGTGATGGCTTCAAGGTTGTTGCCTCAAGATATTGTGGTGAATTTGATTATGTACAAGTTGGGAAAGACTCCTTCCTCAAAAAAGGGTTTGTTGCTATTGTAGCCAATTATTATGACATCAGCGTCTCGATCACACCTAATTATGGAATCTAGATATTTGCAACATATGAATCTACACATGGCTGATGACCTTCCACAGATTGAACCACCCAATGGTGTTTGTGAGGGGTGTGCAATGGGGATACATCTTCAGGAGTCCTTTCCTAAGGACAAAGTGAGGCAAGCTTCTCAGCCTTTTGCACTGGTTGATAGTGATGTCTATGGACCTATGGCTACATCTTTTGTTGGGGGAGCTAGGTACTTCCTCACTTTCATTGATGAATTTTCTTGCTCTCTTTGGGTATGCACCATTAAATCTAAGGATGAGGTGTTTGGAAAGTTTCAAGAATTCAAATCTTTTGTGGAAAATCAAAGCAATAGGAAGTTCAAGTGTCTCAAGACTAATGACAAGGGTGAATATGTTAGCAATGTTTTCTAGTCATTTATTGTATCTCAAGGCATCTCTTGGCAGAGAACCATTCCCTACACTCTATGGGAAAATGAAGTAACAGAACAAAAGAATAGGGGTCTCATGGAGATGGCTCATTGCATGCTTCATTGAAAGAAAATTAAACTTTCATTTTGGGGAGAGGCAGTTGTTTGCACATCCCATATCATCAATAGAAGTTAGAACACCTACTCATGCTGTCACTGGTATGGCTTCCTATGAGAGATGGTATGGCAACAAGCCTTCTAGTTTGCATTTCAATTGAATCTAGTGCAATGGCCCATGCTCCTAATGAAAGGTGAAACATATCTACATCTTCGAATTTCTGCTACACTACGGTTGGCTATAGTGAAACCTTTCAGGGATACTGCCTTTATGACCTCACCACTCACAGGGTGGTTGAATATAGAGAGGCTATTTTTGATGAGGTTCCTACACACTATCCGCAAGGATCTTTTCGATTACTTTTAGAAGATTCTACTCTGCATGCCTCCATGGATCATGTTTCTTTTCATCATCATGCAGGGCCTCTTCCAGATGATTTTTTTGTGTTTTAATGGACCATTCTCCTTCCTAGTGTGATGTTGGTTTAAATTTTTCAAGCCTAGGTGACTGCTGTCCTAATGTTCTCATTAAATAACCCAAAACATAATTTATTTAAAGGCAGAAAATTAAATTTTGAACATTGCATCAATCACACAACAGCTGAAAAATGAACAGCGGAAGGAATAAAACACATACACAAGGATTTCTCTTTCAAATCAGCTTTTCATTCCTTTGAACAAAGCTTACAAGGTGACCTCTGCAGCCTGCTTTTGACCAGTAGCTGTACGGTCAATAAAATCACCTCAAACAGAATGTGTATGGCCAGATTTGAGGGTGTATGACTTATGCATGAAGAAATGACTGCTACAACAGTGGTACAGTCTATATGGCCTGCTATACTTGCTGGTCACTTCAGCAATCTGCTCCTCTTCTTCTCCTTGAATGCTCTCTGCCCCCTTCCAGCTCTTGTGTTCTCATATGTGTATATGAGATTGACCTCTCCTATCTTGTCCTATTTATGCTTTGAGAGAAGATAACTATTCTCCTTAATCCTAGCAGCTAATCTTCTCAATCTTAGCTACCACCTATCTCAATCATGAGATGTACGACTAAGATTAAATCCTAATCTAAGTCACTAATGTTCTAGAACTTCTAAAACATTTCATTTAGATTCCCAAGACTAATTGATTTCAAAACATAAGACTTTCACTTTTATTTTTTTATTTTTCAAGTGAAATGACAAGATAGAATTAGTGATCACCTTTCCAAGGTGGTCACCAAAGAAATGTCTCGAACGACTTCTTGCACGTTCACACTGAAGCCTGTGCAAGAAGTTCCTGCGTGAGCTACATTTCTCAAGACTCCCTCTTAGCGAGGAAGGAATTCTGCACTAGTCTAAGTCTGTCTTTGAAAGCTTCAAGCTTCCCTTTTGCTAAGGGCTTGGTCAGAATATCAACTACTTGCTGATATGTGGGAATACACTGGAGCTTCACTGCTCCCTTTTGAATCCTATCTCGTATGAAGTTGTTAATGTTTATGCCATTATTATAGTCCTTTGCATTTCAATAGATAAGAGCATCATAAGAACAAGATCACTGAGAAATACACATTCACAAGAGACACAACATTTATCCTGGGAAACCCTCTAGGGGAAGAAAACCCAACAAAAACTTCCTTATCATAAATAGCTTATACAATGTTCAAGAGATAACTGAAACCAATACAGATAGTCCTCCCCAAGAGATGCGCCACTCTTCTCCCTTTCTCCAACTGGTAATTGCAGCTTGCCTCATAAGAGAATGAGCAAGTGAGTTGTGTGTTAGAATTGAGGCGTTAGCCTCCTATATATACAAAACTGGCACGTGTGAAAGATCACCACTGGTAGGGCCGACCTCTCACTCTGGGTGGGTAAACCCACCTTTAATTAATTCTGGGTCTTCAATAGTAACTGCTGGGGCCGACTTCTTGTTCTGCCCTTTATAATTGTCCGATGACCAATCCGCAAAAGGGGATTTGGTCCTTATACAATTACCGACATGATTAATCCACAATGGGGATTAATCCAATAACAATAATAATAATAATGACATGATTAATCTGCAATGGGGATTTAATCCAATAATAATAAGAATGCTCTTCGCAGTTACATTATTTCAACACTCCCCCTTAACAAGAAGGGTATTCTTCATCAACATCAGGCGAGAGAGGTCTGCATCATCAATGGCATATGGAGGACAGTATCGTCAATATCATCTTGAAACATTGGCTAGCATATTTACGAGTCATCGAAAGTTTTCTTCATCGACAACATCATCATTCTCGAAAGAATGCTATCATCATCTGCATCAAATATGTATCAGTAAAAATGATA
>ML786906.1:122947-133585 GCA_009831015.1 Picea engelmannii | reverse complement strand
GAATGAGCAAGTGAGTTGTGTGTTAGAAGTGAGGCGCTAGCCTCCTATATATACAAAACTGGCACGTGTGAAAGGTCACCACTGGCAGGGCCGACCTCTCACTCTGGGTGGGTAAACCCACCTTTAATTAATTATGGGTCTTCAATAGTAACTGCTGGGGCTGACTTCTTGTTCTGCCCTTTATAATTGTCCGATGACCAATCCGCAAAAGGGGATTTGGTCCTTATACAATTACCGACATGATTAATCCACAATGGGGATTAATCCAATAACAATAATAATAATAATGACATGATTAATCCGCAATGGGGATTTAATCCAATAATAATAAGAATGCTCTTCGCAGTTACATTATTTCAACATAAGTGATATCTGATCTCTATGTGCTTGGATTTATCATGAAATAATGGATTCTCAGAGAGTTTGATACAACTTTGATTATCACAGTAAATGATTGTACGGTGCAACTCTTGATCAAACAATCCTACAAGTAACTTGTGAAGCTAGATGGCCTCACAACTAGCAATATTGGCTGCCATGTATTTTGCCTCTGCTGAGCTAAGTGCCACAAAAGTTTACTTCCTATTGAACCAGGATATCATTTTTGATCCTAAGTTAAAGCAACACCTCGAGGTGCTCTTCCTGTCTACTGCATTGCTTGCCCAATCTGAATTTGAATACCCCTGCAACTTCACTTCACCATCTCCAAGATATCTCAAGCCATACTCCACTGTACCCCTTTGTTGAATTTTTCCTAAAACTAGTTAGTGTTATATTTACTGTAGCAATTTAACTATTTTTACGTGCTCGTTTTTTCATAGACGATGCTACATCATCGTAACCCAACCATAGGCACCTACATGTGCCACCCCCGAGCACAACACACAAAGATCTATCCCGGGAAATCCTCTTGGGGAAGAAAACCCAACAGAACTTCTTCAATATAGATTCATCCACCAAGTATAGTGTTAGTACAATGCTCTCTCAGAGAGAAATATCCCAGATAACCCTTCTACTCAAAGGGAAACCCTGCTACTAGACTTGCGCCTTGTCACCAGAAGATACACCAAGTATTATATCAAGACATACACCAAGAGATACATCAAGGCACAATCCAAACCCTAGCGCATTACCCTAGCAAGGTAGCGCATGAGAGAGACCAACCAAGACGAAGAGATGCGCCTTATCCTTCCTCCTGTAGCTGCAGCTGCAACTGCAACTCTCCACCAAAACTTGCGCTATAATTGAGTGAGTTGTGTTCACCAAATGAGTAAGGCGTCACCTTATTTATACTTATTCTGCCAGTGAACTTTTCCCATAGGGCCGACCTGTCTTTTCTGGCAAATATAATTTACTTTGACTTTTTCTGGCAAGGCTGACTTCTCATATTGCAAGTACAAAATATAATAATAATTATTTTCCTGAGCCGACATTACAAATATACTTTAGCATTATTCTTTTAGGGTTTTGACTTGATCAAATACAATAAGAATATCTTCCACAACTACATAATACTTCAACACTCCCTCTTAGCAAGGAAGTTATTCTTTTGGCACGTTCTTCAATATTGTTTCTGTATGCATCTGTACTTTGGACCATTTACTTTTTGACTTTCCATGAATCTATATATCACTAGACGTTTTGTAACATCAACACTCCCTCTTAGCTAGGGAGGTATTATCCACGATGTTCTTCATCTAGTAGTCTCAATCACATCCATCCATTACACATGGCATGTACAAGACTACCACGAATCACATGGTCTTGCAGACCAATCTACAGGTAGCATCACCCTAGCCACATAGTCTATCTCATGATCAAACAGATCATGTCACAAGTATCACCATCATGGCCACACAGGCTCTGTCATAGTCACACATAGACTGCCTGATGGTCATGTCACATTCATGCATCTGGGGCCTCATCAACATATTTAGCATCTCTCTAACAGGCACAGCCTCATCGCCCTCTCAAACCTTATGGGTCTCGACTCTTGACGTCCTTTCGAACCTTATGTCATTATGAGACTTCATCTAGCTCACTCAACTCTAGGCAACTAGCCAGTTCACATAGAACTATGCTACTGCCCAATCCGCACTGAGTCTGGGCAAATATACGGTTGAGCCAGTTTACATTGAACTGCGCTACTACCCAATCCTTACAGAGTTTGGGCAACTATTTAGTTTGAGCCAGTTCACACACAGAACTGCGCTACTACCCAATACTTACGGAGTCTGGGCAATTGTCACATCTGTCCAACTCACACAAAATCTGGACAACTAGCCCTGAAGCTAGCCTTTCTGGTCGGCACACCAGGCATCCAGTCCACAGTGACCAGGCATCTAACCACAAGGGTTAGGCGATATAGTGCGCACACACTACCCATCTAGCCTAGGGCTAGGAAACACCTCCAACCACACTCATGGTTGGCCCTCCAGCTTGAAAAGATGGGAAACTGCCAGCCCCGAAGGCTCGACACATTGCTGACCCTGTGCGAGGTCATGTCGACTGGTGCCATAGTCAACAACGTGCCCGTGAATGACTACCTGCTGTCGCCACACTCTGCAAGCTACTGGCCTAAGAATCACATATGTGACTCATCATTCCCTCTTACGAGGGAAGTCCTTTTGGACCATGCCAAGCTTGTCCCTGAAGTACTCAAAATTTACCTTCGACAAAGGCTTGGTCAACACATCTACTATGCTCGTCTGTGCCAATATACTGGAGCTTCACAACTCCCTTTTGCACCAGATCTCGGATATAATGGTACTTGATCTCGACATGCTTGGACTTGTCATGAAACACAGGGTTCTCAGACAACTTTATACAACTCTGGTTGTCACAAAAAATACAAGTCACCTCTAACTCGAGATCAAACAACCCTGCAAGCAATTTTCAAAGCCACACAACTTCGCTATTGGCTGAGCATGCTGTTATGTATTCTGCCTTGGCCGTACTGAGTGCCACACTAGTCTGCTTCCTGCTGAGCCACAAAATCATAGCTGACCCCAGACTGAAGCAACATCCTGATGTGCTCTTCCAATCCGTGACACTACCGGCCCAATTTGAATCAGCACAGCCTTACAGTCTTATCTTATGATCCGAAACATATTGGAGTCCAAAGTCTATCGTACCCTTTAGGTACCTTAACACATGCTTCGCTGCAATCAAGTGAACACGTCTTGGTTCAACCATATACTAACTCAAAGTGTTCACCGCAAAGCATATATCTGGCCTAGTGTTCGTCAAATACATCAACAAACCAATCATCTGCCTGTATAGGGTGACATCCACTATCTCTGAAGAAGTGTCACTCAATAACTTCAGGTTCGTCACCATCGGTGTGGGCATGGATTTACAATCCATCATTTCGAATCTCTTCAAGATCTCTACCGAATATTTTCATTGGCACAGGAAAATCTCGTCCGGTTTCTGCCACACCTCTAGACCCAAGAAATAATGCATCATACCCAGGTCTTTGATCTCGAACTCTGATGCAAGCTTTCTCTTGCACTTTGTGATGAGCTTCTCGTCCCCTGTTAGAAATAGGTCATCCACATATAACAAGAATATCACTGGTCCACTATCTTCAACCTTGTAGTAAAGGTTGGGATCTGCTTTACTCTTGGTAAAACCCAAGCTCATCAGAAAGCTGTCAATTCTACCATACCATGCCCTGGGTGCTTGTTTCAATCCATACAAGGCTTTCTTCAATCTGCACATGTGTCTTCCTGTCATGTGTCTTGAATCCTTGTGGCTGCTCCACATACACTTCCTCTTCCACTACACCATTCAGAAAAGTTGTCTTCACGTCCATCTGATGTATCTTCCATTTCATTACTGCAACTATCGCAAGTGTATCTCGCCACATGAGCAAATGTCTCCTCATAATCTATTCCTTCTTTCTGGGAGAACTCGCGAGCCACGAATCTTTCCTTGTACTTCTCGATACTGCCATCTGTTGAATGTTTCGTCTTGTAGATCCATTTGGAACTCACAACTGATTTCTCTTTCGGTCTCGGAACCACATCCCAAACATCATTCTTAATGATGGACTGGTATTCCTCAATCATGGCATCCTTCCATACTTTCTTCTCTGCAACCTCTGCATAACAGGTAGGCTCAACATCAATGATATCACATAACAATGCCACGTAACTGGAATATGTTCGAGGTTTCTTTCTTTCTCTGAAAGATCCATCTGGAGCACCATACTTCTCGGCATCCTGAATAATCTCACGAGCCCAAGCTGGTCTTCTTTTCTTTGTAATTGTTTTTGCAGGTCATTGTGGTTCTGTCATGTCATGATTCTTTGGAACATGCTCTTTTGGTACAATGCCATTACTTGCAACTGTTATCATTCGGTTCTTTCTTTTTGCCACACCATTTTGTTGAGGTTGTAGGGAGTAGTGAGCTCCCTCTTAATCCCAACTTCTCCGCAGAACGCTTTGAAGTCATCTGATGTGCACTCTCCTCCATTATCTGACCTCAAATTCTTTCTCTTCTTTTTAGAAAGATTTTCTACAAGGGCTTTGAATTCCTTGAACTTGTTGAATACTTCGCTTTTTGTTTTCAAGAAATAGATCCAATTTTTATGTGAGAAATCATCAATAAATGAAACATAATGTACATACCTGCTAAGTGAAGTGGCTGTCATTGGTCCACACATGTCTGAGTGCACGATGTCCAAAACTCCTTTGGCTTTGCTATCACTGCTTGGAAACAAACTCTTCTTGATTGTCAGTCTGACAAACTCTTCCTGATTGTTAGTCTGCTCCATGTCTCAAATTGGAGGCTATCTAATATGTTGCCTTCTGCAACTGTCACTGTAGTTCCCTCTCAGAGCTGTCATTGGTGACCTGCTTCCGTGATAACCTTCTTGGAACACGTACATCTCCATGGTAACCTCCATGGAATTTGTAAGATAACCTGCATGAGACAAGAACAACAAGAGTAAAAGTATTTCCAATATAATAGCATTTTCATAAGAACATATCTATGGTAACAAGGATGAAGGATAATTTAATGGTAATCATCATAGCTTTACCAGGTGACCTGCCTGGAAGCAAAACAAGAATTATCTCCTATAGGCAATGTTAGTTCATCTTGCAAACAAGTACACTAAGCATTTATATCAATGGTACTCACATGCTACCAAGTATTTATTATACCTAGCAGTAATAGAACCTTTCAAAGACTGTTGACGCAACTATAGTGTTTACTTGTAATGTAGCAATTATCAAACTTGATATGTGCAAATTGGAAACTTATCAATTTAATCAATCAAACCTAGAACCTGGAATCTTGAATCTTATCTCCAAGAATGAGTGTTGTTGCTTTTCTTCTGAGTCTCCTTTACTCAAGATAACAAGTATTCTCTCCTACCTGCCCCTTGTACTAAGACAATAGCTTTCTTGACAGGAATCTGAGTTAGAGAATATAATGCAAATAAACTCTAAAATCTCAACCTTATTCAATCTAATACTTTGACTAAAATCAACTTATCACTTTAACTTTGACTAGAGGTTAGTATAATAATCATAACTTCAATAGATCAAAATACAACTAGATGTTATAAGATCACAATAATGCCATAACAACTAGAGGCATATCAAAACAATCAAACCTGGAGTGTGTTGTTTCTCTGAATGTGTTGTATCTGAGATCCCTCTGGATCTACAATTGTTGCTTGGACAAAAGATCCCTTCTCCTGCAAATACCCTCAAGATAGTGATACAGTTTAAACATATACAAGTACATATCTTCGGCAACATCGACAAACAATGACACCATCCGGCTGTAGTGGCAAGCAACGACGAACCCTAAAACTTCAAAGTGCTCCAACTTGCAATTTGAAGGTAGCTGGAGATGCGCTAGGGTAGGGCACACCTGTTTGTGAAGGAATTAGGCTAAACATCCTAGAAAAGGTGCTCAACGAGCTTGACAAAATAAACTGTGCAGCGACATCGTACTGCGGTAAATTGCAACGACAACTGTAGTGGCGAGGTAAATCTCACAATCTTCCTTCCAACGATTAGATTGTCTGAAGGAAACCAACTCTGATACCTTGTTGAGTTTTTCCTAAAACTAGTTAGGGTTAGATTTACCATAGCAATTTAACTACTTTTACGTGCTCGTTTTTCCATAGACAATGCTACATCATTGTCACCCAACCATAGGCACCTACATGTGCCACCCTCGAACACAACACATAGAGATCTATCCTGGGAAACCCTCTTGGGGAAGAAAACCCAACAAAACTTCTTTTATATAGATTCATCAACCAAGTACAGTGTCAGTACAATGCTCTGTCATAGAGAAATATCCCAGATAACCCTTCTACTCAAAGGGAAACCCTGCTACTAGACTTGCGCCTTGTCACCAGAAGATACACCAAGTATTATACCAAGACATACACCAAGAGATACACCAAGGCACAATCCAAACCCTAGCGCATTACCCTAGCAAGGTAGCGCATGAGAGAGAGACCAACCAAGACCAAGAGATGCGCCTTATCCTTCCTCTTGTAGATGCAACTGCAACTGCAACTCTCCATTAAAACTTGCGCTATAGCTGAGTGAGTTGTGTTCACCAAATGAGTAAGGCATCACCTTATTTATACTTATTCTGCCAGTGAACTTTTCCCATAGGGTCGACCTGTCTTTTCTGGCAAATATAATTTACTTTGGCTTTTTTTGGCAGGGTCGACTTCTCATATTGCAAGTACAAAATATAATAATAATTATTTTCCTGAGCCGACATTACAAATATACTTTATCATTATTCTTTTAGGGTTTTGACTTTATCAAATACAATAAGAATATCTTCCGCAGCTACACAATACTTCAACACCCTCAAGTACCTGAGCACATGTTTTGCTGCTAGCCAATGCTCCTACTTCGGCTCCACCATGAACTAACTCAAGGTGTTCATTGCAAAACATATATCTAGTCTAGTGTTGACCAAATACATCAAGGAACCTATTAGCTGTCTGTACAACATGGGATCCGCCAACTATGAATATAAAACCGTCACCTTCTTCAGATTGGTGATCATGGGTGTGGCCATAGGTTTGTAGTCCTTCATCAGAAACCTTTTCAGGATCTCAACTGCATACTTACCCTATCCAAGGAAAATCTCCCCGGGTCTTCGTCAAACTTCCAAACCCAAGAAGTAATGCATCATGCCGATGTCCTTCATCTCGAACTTGGTTGCCATGTCCACATTGTACTTTGCAATGAGCTTCTTTGCACCTGTAAGGAACAAGTCTTCTACATAAAACATCAAAACAAGTTGATCAAATCCAACAAATTTATAATATAAGTTAGGATCTACTTTGCTTTTGGTGAAGCCCATGCTTTGGAAGTATCCATCTATCCTAGAATACCATGCTCTTGGTGCCTGCTTGAGTCCATACAAGGCTTTCTTAAGCCTACAAACATGAGACTCCTTCCCATTTACCTCAAAGCTCCGAGGTTGCTCTATGTACTCTTCTTTCTCAATGATCCCATTAAGGAAAGTTATCTTCACATCCATCTGATGTATCCTCCATCCCATAAATGAAACAAAGGAAATAACTGCTCTAATGGAAGTGTACTTCGCGACTGGAGCACATGTCTCCGTAGAGTCTATTCACTCACTTTGGGAGAACCCTCTCGCCATGAGCCTCACTTTAAACTTTTCAATGCTGCCATCTGTTGCATGCTTGATCTTGTAGAGCCACTTGGAACTCTCTACTGAATTTCCTCCGGTCTTGGCACTATGTCCCAATCATCATTCTTCATGATGGAGGTGTACTCCTCCACCATGGCATCTCGCCATGCTTGCTGGTCCGCTGCCTCTAGAAAGCTAGAAGGCTCGAAATCTATGATGTTGCTCATCAATGCCATATAGTCTGGAAACTTCTTCGAAGTTCTATTCTTTCTAAATGTGCTCCTAGGAGCCTCCACATAGTCTTGAACATCTCTCAATGTTTGAGTGAACCATCGAGGTCTCCTGATAGAAGTGGAAGGGCTTGCTTTTTCCTCCTCTTCACTTGAAGGCTACTGTACTTCTCTCGAAGTCATTGGTGACCTCGGCTCAACCTTTGGAGTTTCCAGGGCCTCATCCTCTATCACTGGAATAGGCTCATTGGACTTCCTGGATGCAAAGTCTTCATCAAAATTTACATCCCTGCTCACTATTGTCTTCCTTTTCTTTGGAATATAGACTCTGTAGGCCTTTGAAGTCTCACTGTAATCCACAAATAAACCCTTCATGTTGGAGGATTCCAACTTAGTCCTTTTTTCTACCGGTACATGTATAAATTGGACAGCTAAGTCTCACCTGACACTGGGAC
The DNA here is from genome assembly GCA_009831015.1 of Picea engelmannii. Classification (NCBI taxonomy): domain Eukaryota; kingdom Viridiplantae; phylum Streptophyta; class Pinopsida; order Pinales; family Pinaceae; genus Picea; species Picea engelmannii. The sequence continues at coordinate 125,247 of ML786906.1, read as the reverse complement.
ACGAAGGACATGGAAATACAAGTATCCGACACGGGCACAACGACCCCCAAAAATAGGACACGGAGGACATGTTATATATATATATATTTATTAATATATATAATTTATATATTAAAATTTAAATTATGAATTACACATACAAAATGAAATAATTAAACTGTAAACATTTACATGACGATGATACATATTCAATCATACAACTAGTACTAACTTAGTAACTACCAAGTTACTAACTTACTAACATAAATGATGACATTGCCAACTCAACACTATTGTCCAAACCCATATCATTGGGAAACACATCCCACATCTTTGTCTTTCCCTTCAACCACTCTTCTCTCTGCCTAGTGCCTGCAAATAAGACAGAGGTTGGTGTGCACATACACCACTAAGTCACTTGACACGATGACAAAGAGAAGAGTTCAACATAAGAGTTTATACTTGAGTGAAGGGTACATTTTTACTGGGGTTGTGACAAAAGAGTTCAACAATCAATGCCACCAACATCGAGGTACATAAAGGGCTTGGTGCCCTTGATCAAATGTCAGTTCTATACCCTCATACATGATAGAATCCAGTGGAAACCTTGCAATCCTGCCAATATTGAAATCCCGAAAACCGTTAAGTCTGCTGAATTTTGAATGGGACCTAAAATTCTACTTTCTCCATATGAAGTCCAATGAGGTTGGAACCATTCAAACATCCCGAAACAATTAATGGTAATGTTAAAAATTTAAGTAAAAATGACATTCTCCTTTAAGAATTTAATATTACCATTAATTACTAGGGTGGGTTAAATGGAGGGGGTGGAGACCTATTTAAATAGCATTAGTAAGGCAAAATAACCCTTATCTGCACACCGAAACACCTCACAGCTGCAACTTGCATGAGAAAACATGAGTGAGGGTCCTTTTCTGAGCAAGACACTTATCCTATTTTCAGGACACGCGTGTCTTGTGAACATGACACGTTCTAAATAGGTGTTTGACACGTGTCCTATCGTTTCTGACATGTAAGATATGCGACATGGGGGGGTTGGACGTGTCAGGTAACTTAGTTAGACAACCAAAGATGTGGAAATGACTCACCTCTGGCTTCACACCAATGAATGCGTCCTTTGGTGTCTTGCCCTCCAAGATCCTGTGAGGAGACTGGTTCTAGATTTAGACTGCTATGTTGCATGCCTCTGCCCAAAGAAACATCGACAAGTCCTACTCATGAATCATGGCTTGAGTAGCCCTTATGATGGATTGATTCTTTCGCTCTACAACCCCATTGTGCTGCGGGTTGTATGGAATGGTCAAGTCCCTCTTGATTCCTGTCTCCTTGCAGAAACTCTTGAACTCCTTGGAGGTACACTCACCCCCATTGTATGATCTTAAGACTTTGATCTTCTCCCCTGTCTCGTTTTCAACTAGAGCTTTGAAATCTTGAAACTTGCTAAAGACCTAATCCTTGGTCTTTAGGAAGTAGATCCAAGTTTTCCAAGAGAAGTCATTAATGAAGGAAACGTAGTACGTGCTTCCTGAAATTTATGCTATTGACATCAGTCCACAAATATCTGAATGCACTAGGTCTAGAATCTCCTTAGACCTATGCTTGCTTCTTGGGAAAGAAGCCTTGGGATGCTTGCCAAGCATGCACCCTTTACATACTCCATGTTGCTCAATATTGAACTTTGGAAGACCTATGACTTTCTCCCTTAGAATAGGCAATGCCCTGTGATGCAAGTGCCCCATTCTCTTGTGCCACAACTGTTAGCTTTTGGGGTAGTTCAGACAGGTACTTCTGTTAATATTATGGTAGTTGCGGGAGGTATTTACCTCCACGTGTAAACCTGACGAGAATAGAAGACTCCGAAAAGCAAGAGAAAACCCTAATGAGTTGGCTAATAACCCTAGAAGTCTTGTCGGCTCAAGAAGATAATTTATTAGCCTCCAAGAGAAGAAGTCGACCATAAATAATAATAATAAACTGAACAGAGATGTACCCAGAAGGAGAAGTCGGCCCCAACAAATTTGGCAAAACCACTATAAATATAGGGTGCCAGTTCTCATTTGACACATCTCAGAATTGCAGAGCAACAACTGGTGCGCACTGCAGTTCCCAGTTTGGTGCGCATGTGTGGAAGAGAGCTGCAGGTGCAGCTGCTGCAACAACCAGTTTTCAGTGTTGGCTTGGACTATCTCTTGGCTAGGGTTTGGACTATCTGATCAACTATTGTTGGTGCGCTATCCTTGGAGGAAGATGCGCTACACCTTGTTTGGCTATCTAGCCTAGGGTTTGCTTCCAGAGTAATT
>ML786906.1:70939-105945 GCA_009831015.1 Picea engelmannii | reverse complement strand
TTACTGCCTTCTCGGGGATCCCTGGGCGAAGCATCTCGAGGTTTTATTTCTAGGCTTTTGTCTTTTACCAGCTGCTTTTACCTTTTGGGCCTTTAGCCCCTTCTTCCCACGAGATAAGGTGCAATCCTGCAAATAGGTCAACCTAATGCCTGGACAAGGGGAATGGGATAAATGAGCGGGAGATAAGATGAAATAGTGGTGCTATGATGGGAGCGGACGATGGCTTTTCAGAAATTCCCCCAGTGGCAAACCAAGACCTATGGGCACAGTCTTGCTAGGGCACCCTGTCAATTTCCCCAAACATGGTCAAGTGGGCTAATGTAAGATCCAAGCAGTTGTTAGAGATAAAAGGAATCGGATGCATATATTTAAAGGTTTCAATGATCAAAAGTGACACATACCATGATACCTGGACCAATTACCTCATGGAGCAAGAACCTCTTCTGATACAGGATCAAGCCGATGGTGATGGATGCTGCTGCTGCTGACAAGACAAAGATGATGAATGAAGAAAAGGCGTGCCCTCCAGGGCCATGCTCAAGTCAATCCTGCTCTCGGTACTCCATGTCTTGGACCTGTGGGCCTCGAGACATGATCTCCTAGTTATCCCTAAAAAGTGGGGATAACAACCCCTATTACTTGTGTTGTATCTGGGCTAGATTCCTTCGATCTGATGAGGACTTGCTGGTTCTTGAACTTAATTGCAAAGCCCTTATCCTCCATAACTGAAATCAAAAGAAAGTTCTTTCTGTGACCTGGAACAAACAAGACATCACCATTAAAGAGTTAATTGCCTTGAGGTGGAAGGGAATGGTACCAACTCTTGCTATTGGGTACTTGGCATCATCACCAAGCTCAACCTGTACTCCCGAGTCCTGCTTCTTTAGACTAGAAAATAACTGTCGGGCCGATGTCATATGACGAGATGCACCACTGTCCACATACCACACATTCCTAGGAACCGTGTTGGTAGAAAGGCAAGATACCATCGAGAAATCCTTCTCGAACTTGTTCATTTGAGTTTCTGTAGAGTCTGCTACTTGCTTCCGCTGTTGCCTCCCTTTACCCTTATTTTTATCGAAAAACTGTGATGCATAATGATCGTGCCGATGACAAATGAAGCTCTTGATTTTACTCAAGTTCTTTTTTCTTGGTTGTGAGGTTGATTCCTCACCCTTTCCCTTACCCTTGTTGGGTCCTTTACCTGTTGACGCAGCACGCGCTCGCAAGCATGTCCGCTCACGGGATCTTCTCTTTTACCACGGCCCGAAGAACTCCAAGGCTCTTCTATTCCCCTATTGGGAACTCTGCACCCACAACAATCCTCATGGGATCCCCCCTCTTTATTATCGGGAGATCGGACTTCGCGATTTCGCTAATCCAATGGTTGGGCGTAGGTCTCTCGAATCCCCGAAACCCGACAACCGGTCAACGCTGACTTTTTTCTATCGGGGTTTTCCCTATCGCGATTTCGCCATTCACGATGTCAAACAACTTGTATCCCCGACTCTCGATGCCCGATACGCTGAAACTCCGATGCGCTCGCGAGTTGACTTTTCAACGGTCCCTTCACTCCATCGGCATTTCAGAGTTCGCAATATCGCGAATCCTAATGCATACGTTTCGGGCCTTTTCGCCACGAAACTCCGATATATTGTGCCACCTGTCCACCTGCTGACCCTTGTGGTCCCACACTGTTCCTTTAGCCTATCGGGATATCGCGTATCGGAATATCGCGATCCCAGATGCTATGTTTACGGAGTTTCAACCCACGAAACCCCGATACACGAAACCACGTGTAAATTCGACGATCCTTGTGGCTCGGATCAACAGTTCTGCCCCTCCTGAGCTTTGAACTCTTGGGAATACTGGCCGTATCTCCCCTGCTCTTCCGTGAGATCTAACGGTTCACGGGATGTCGCGGATTCTCCTCGGAGAATACCGACCGCCCGTCCTTCCTTGATGATCCCTGCGAATGATCAAGTGTTCCTCCCCGAAACTCATCCACTTGCACGCAAACTTGCAAGCCTGTTGAACACCTCTCGGTACAAACTTTTTGTGCAACCCTTTGATGATTACTCGAAGGCTTTATACCTCCTGAGCTTTTCCATGGCTTCAAGCTCTCAGAAAGAAACCTCTTGCTCGCACTCCTTGCGGCAACCTTCAAACACTTTCAAGTGCTTGAATACTTGACTCTGCGCACACCTGCAACAACAGTCTTTAAATCCTTCACTCAGGTTCGCAACCTAAGTCTTCTCTCGGTCTGCGCACTCCTTGCACGGCTCCTGTGCCCAACTGCACCTCTGAATGAATGAGAATACAAGTTACCTATCTGAGTCCTCTGTCAACGCACTCCTTGCGGACACTTCAACTGCACTCCTTGCAGGAACTCTGGCTCAGATAGAGAAACAATTGAAACTCATTTCTACTTCCTCTCAGACTTCAAACTCAAACATGAAATCATATACACAACATATAAGGCAAATGTATAACAGGAAGCAAACATTCATGAGCATATCATTCAGCATCAATACACAGAGAACAGACACAAAACCATGAATTTGAATCAAACTCTTTTATTAATCCAAATATCTGTACATGGATGTTCTTACACAACTCTCTGCATGCTCTGGCTCCTTCAACAATGCTCATCTAACTATCTTACAATATACAATGAGGGTGTCTATATCCCGTTTCCCTCTTGTGCTCTAAAACTGTCTAATCTAGAATTAAATTCTATCTACCTTACATTAACTATCTTAAATGCCTTCTATCTACTAAGGACGAGAGCTAAAGGCTCAAGGTCCGTTTACTTTATACAAGTGTGCTTCTTCCACAACTTCATTTAAGATTTGCGCAACAACTTCCAAGGTGATTCTTCAAAATTTGTGCTGGCGCTTGTCCAGCTGTCTCTCGCTTCCGCGCTGGCTCGCTTGATGTGGGAGATGCTCCTGCATCACCTGTGCCCTTGTTTGTCTAACCAAATAGAGCTAGGTTCTTGTCACCACCCTTCTTGTTGGCCTTTGATCCCATATGAGTCTCCTCCTGGATACAGTCATCCCACAACATTTCAGAGTTAGGAAGGTTCTCACAAGCATAGATACCTTTGACAAATGGTTCCCAAGAAGCTAGGAATCCTTTCAGTGCCATGTTCACCAGCTTTGCATCTGCAACCTTCTACCCAACTGCTGCAAGTTGATCATGGATCTGCATGACCTTCATAAGGTAACTGGTGACTGAATCTGATCTGGTCATCTCTATGGATTTGAGTTTGTTTCGCAATATTATCTTTTTGTTTATTGTTCACCAGCTCTGCATCTGCAACCTTCTACCCAACTGCTGCAAGTTGATCATGAATCTGCATGACCTTCGTAAGGTAACTGGTGACCGAATCTGATCTGGTCATCTCTATGGATTGGAGTTTGTTTCGCAATATTATCTTTATGTTTATATTATCACTCTGGTAGAGGCTTATTAGGGCATTAGACATTTCCTTTGCCATCTTCTTCTCACATAAATGAGGAATCAAATGATCCTTTATGGCATTCATGATCATCCACTTGGCCCTCACTTTCTTCTTCTTGTGTGCTGCCAACTATTGCGGATTTGTAGGCGAAGTCACAACATCTTTGACAATATCCCAGAGATCATTCTCTTCCAATAAGAGTGTAACCCTCACTTTGCATGACAAGAACTTTGAGGTGCCATCCAGTCTGTCCTCGAATTTGAGGCTAGTTGAGGCCATCTTTGAAATCTATTGCACAAACTTCCAGATCTGAAACTTAGTCTTTAAAAAATGAATATTGAAACCCTCTAATTGCTGGTCCTTTCCGACAGTTGATTTACTGCTGTAAATCCTTGAGAATCTCAGTCGGAGAAATAGCTCTGATACCATGTAACTTTTCAAGCCTAGGTGACTGTTGTCCTAATGTTTTCTCTTAAATAACTCAAAACAGAATTTATTTAAAGACAGAAAATTAATTTTTTAAACATTGCGTCAATCACACAACAGCTAAAAAATGAATAACAGAAGAAATAAAACACATAAACAGGGATTTCTCCTTCAAATCAGCTTTTCATTCCTTTGATCAAATCTTACAAGGTGATCTCTGCAGCTTGCTTTTAACCAATAGCTGTATGGTCAATAAAATCTCATCAAACAACTGTGTATGACCAAATCTGAGGGTGTACAACTTGTGCATGGAGAAAAGTTTGCTACAGCAGTGGTATGGCCTGTATGTCCTGTTGTACTTGCTGGTCCCTTCAGCAATATGCTCCTCTTCTTCTCTTTGAATGTACTCTGCCATCTTCTAGCTCTCTTCCTGTCTTCTCATATGTGTATATGAGATTGGCTACTCCTATCTTGTCCTATTTATGCATTGAGAGAAGATAACTAATCTCCTCAATCCTAGCTGCCACCTATCTCAATCATGAGATGTATGACTAAGATTAAATCCTAATTAAGTCACTAATGTTTGAGAACTTCTAGAACACTTCATTTAGATTCCTAAGATTAATTGACTTCAAAACATAAGACTTTCAATTCTATTTTTTATTTTTCAAGTGAAATTACAAGATAGAATTAGTGATCACCTTTCCAAGGTGGTCACCAAAGAAATGTCTCGAACTACTTCCTGCACGTGCACACTGAAGCCTGTGCAAGAAGTTCCCTCTTGAGCTACATTTCTCAACAGTTGGTCCTCTCTCTACTTCTATGTGTACTTTCTCTAAGTACTCCTACAGTGTCTAGGCAGACTCTTATGGCTGATGTGGACCCTATTGCTGACTGATCCAGTCTTCCCATTGTAGATGTCTCTTCACTTTTTTAAGATACTCTCGTCGGTGGCTTATCTAGTTCTCATGTTGTAGATGATGATGCTTTTTCAGTGGCTCATCCAATCCTCGTGCTGCAGATGCTCTTGACAGTTCGACTCCATTGTTCAATGATAATGGAAACACCTTGCATGATTTGCATGTTCCGGTTACTCTTCCTTCGGATAGGTCAAGGCGTATACCTAAGTAGGCTATCTCCACTCTTGTTGATGCAACCTAGTTTCTTGATGGTCCATCCACATACTATCAAGAGTAATCTCCAGCATCTCGAGCCCTTCTTGCTCAGATTGTTGACTGTTTTTAGAATGAATCTAATGCAAGTGAGTTTCTTGCTAGCCCATTTGAGCACTATCAAGGAATCATCTCCACCATGGGCCATTACATAGTATTCTGATGTCCTTGCTAAACTACATAATCTCCCATCTAAATAGTTTTGGAGCTTAGTGTTGATTGTAGATGATCTTGATGGTTTTATGGAGTGATGTGGAGTTCAAGGGGGTTGATCTGGCCCTTTGCTCAACATTAAGTGGGAAAGTAAATTTTGTAATCTTGTATTGTAATGACTTCTCTTTGTTTCCCCTATTTAGCTCAAGAAGGGGTGTTGGAATTATATGTATAATTTGTACATCTGGCCATGACCCATTCATATGTATCAATATGTACTTGTAATTATGGCTAACACCATCTTCTTTATTCTTTTATTGTATTACTAGGTATGGTTAAGGCCGACCTAGTCAAACTTTATATATAGGCTCAATAACCCTCTTAGGGTGTGTGCCCTTGTTTTATGGGCCCATAACCCTCTCTTCAAGGGACATTTCACTTGAGTTATGTGTAAATACACAACTCGAGCTCTCATTGTATCATCTCATCTTCTAACTGTCTTGGTCTCTCTTAGTAAGTGTTTTATGCCTAAGGGAACCTATATCTTTGGCATTCTCGTGTTGGCATTTCTTTTTTTTACGTGTACTTGTGCATCTCTTGTGTAGTGCACTTGTACTTCGGCATCAATTCTTTCTCTCTAGTGCATTTGTGATTGAGTTACTCCAAAAGTTGGGTTTATTTTTGGTTTCATTCAATTCCTTGCTTTTTGTTGTAAATCTTAACAATCTTGAAATTCGAAAGTCCCTGCACCATATCCTTCAAGAGAGGAAGGGATCCATAGTGCAAGTGGCCAAAGTGCTTATGCCATGGCTCACTTGACTTGCCATTGTCATGCACTAGAGCTCCGTGCTTCATAGGATTAGCAAGGAGTATGTAGAGTCCTCCTTCTTGCACACTTCTGGCCTAAATCTTCAAACGATCCTGGCTGCAATCTCTGATGGTGCACTGCTGATCATTGAATTCAACCACACAGTTCCTATTTGTGATAGCCGAGACTGAAATAAGATTTTTCGTCAAACCAAAAACAAACAGAGCTTCATTCGAATCAAGAACATCACCTGAGAGAATTTAGAAAGGGTTGGTTCCTATTCAGTCACTGGATAGGTTGCATCATCGGCGAACTCTGCTTGCATGCCTTTCTTTTGCTCCAGAAACTTGTTGAAGATTTTCTGATTAAAGGTCACGTTCCTGGATGCACTGTTGTCCACATACCAGCCAATGCCAGAAATGTTGGTGGACAAACAATAAACCATGGAGGAGGATGTCTCCAACTTGGATGCCAATTCATCCACTGCAGCTTCTGCACTCCTTGCAAACTGCTTTTGTTGCTGTTTCCGTTTCTTCTTCTTTTACACTGGCTTGCATAATGTCCTTTCTTGTGACATCTAAAACATGTCACATGGTTCATGTCCTCCCTTTCAAAGTGAGACGAACAACTCTCTTTTTTCTTACCCTTCTTGGGTCCTCTTTTCTTCTTCTTACCTTTCTTCATCATCTCGATCAGTGCTAGATCTCGCACATCCTCAACTCTGGCTACCAAGGTCTCTCACCTTCTCTTTCCTTGGAAGAAATCCTCCCAGAGCTTCTGAAATGAAAGAATGTGTGTGATCACATGCATAGATAACCTACACAAGGTTTCCCATGCCAGTGAGAACCCATTTAGTGCAATAGGCATTAGCTCTTCATCTTCAACCTTCATATGATAGCAAATAGCTGGTCTCTAAGCTCGGTAATCTTCATCAGATAGCTAGATGCGGTGTCTCTCTTGTTCATATGTGGATGCATCAGTTTGTTCTTTAGTAGTAGTTTCTGGGACATGTTGACACTCTGGTACAAGGATGTCAATGCTTAATACATCTCCTTGGGTGATCTCCCCACATGCGAGGGATCAAATAGTCCTTCTCAGAGTCCAGAATGATTCTTTTTGCCTTGGCATAGCCAACCAACTGCTGGGGATCTGTCAGAATAGTCTCCAAAGGTCTACCTCCAATAACATCTGCAGTCTGCACTTCTTGGGAGTGAAGTTTGAAGCACACTCTAGCTGGTCGCTTTTCTTGAAGACCTGTTGAGGTAGCCATTCCTGCGACTTGTTAAACACACCTCACAAAAAACAGATTAGCCAGAAAACAAATCAACCAATTGCTGGTTCAAACCTTTAACCACCCCTCACAGGCATAAACAACAACAACCTCTCTCAGGCATGAAGCAACTCTAATCACTGGAGCTCATCCCCGCATAGGTCCTTGTGCCTCTCTCCGGGACAGATCACTTCACTCTTTGGAGATTTTTGGGCGTCACACCTGCTGAAATCCTCCGATAACAGCTACCTCTCACAAGCAGCGACCTTTTCCATATGCTGGTCAGAACTTGGAAGACTTCAGCTGTACAGCTCTGTTTGCATGTCAATTTTTTAACACATGATACACATGTCTGTATTCAAAGAATTAAAAAATCCCACCATCCGGACTGAACTTTAGTATCTGCATATCAAAACTTCAGATTTGTACTAACAGAAATTTAAGGATGTAAATTCAAGATTGCAAACACAGCATCATGTACAGTAGATCAAAACAGCAATTAGATTAGGCCTAGTGTACATGAATCTGAAATCTGGAGATTAGGACAGGAAGCACGGTCTCCAACATAAATCACATAAACTCTCTTTCACTCAGAAAAGAAAGTATTCCAGTAGCATGGCGTCACGCTCAAGTTAGACACACAGCTGAAAGATAAATCACACACTAATTCTCACACTACTAAGCTAATGCAGTCCTCTCTTTATAGAATACGAGGAAGAAGTTACAAACAGGAGGCTATGAATAACCTCAAGTGGTTTGCCTTCATAAAGCATGAGTAACCTCCAAGGAGTGTGCCCTTAATGAGGCATTGTAACCCCCATTATGAATGCTACCACTCATGTAACTCCCAGCTGTAAAAGCACCCAACTCATGGACTAATGCGCCCCCACTCTCAAAGGTAAATCCGAGGCATAAAAAGCTCCACTTAGGGAAGTGTGCCCTGCCTAGAAAGTAACTCCTGGGTTCCAACAGCAGAGAAGGCATACAAGGCAAACTAGTTACTCACCCCACCATGTGCTCTCTCTTTAGCTCTGCGATCTCTGCAGCTGCTCAACTCGTGAAGGCTGAAAGGGAGACAGCTCGGAGCAACCACGTAATCTAACATAGGAAACAATCCAGAATCTGCATTGTGCCATGACCATGTGTAGTCATATTGAACATGCAACATACTTGGCAGTATAACTTCAAGACACAAAAAAACAAGCATAGGATGCTGGACAGTGGAAATCTTCACTGTATTCATTGAATCATGGTTTAATGTAAAACTCTGATTATTTAATCTCTTAAAGTGAAGTTAATAGATATATAAGATCCCAATAATGAAGTTATAGCTCCTCTTAATTACCATCTTAGCATGTTCAACATTGTCATTTCATCTTGTTTTTTCAGGTATTGTCCAAGAAAACAAGCCGGATTCATCTGGACCAAAGCCAAAATTCGTGGTGTGAATTTGTATATTCACCAAAAGTTCTCAGTGGGATCATCGGTTCTTATTTTGCATTGGGTGTTTTCAGAGTAGTAATCAGCAAATTGAAGCGAACTCTTTGTACCCATTTCTTATGTGGTGGTAGTGTTTTTGTGCCTCTAAAGTATGTTTGGCAGTTCTATGGCTCTGATGATGGACTTAAGGCCTTATCTGCTTGAGAACATTCTTGATTTTTTTACCGAGTATAGAAATAAGTAGTCAATAGACTGGACAAGTGTAAATCTTACAGGACATCGAAGAAACATCATTTTTCCATGTATTTGAGAACACAATGAATTCATCTCTGTTGCATCTTAGGAAATCATTGCCGTCATAGTGATATCTTTTGCAGCTGTTTCTCATTTCCGCAGTGCCTGATTTGATTCTCGAACATTACATGGGAGTCTCTCAATCAGTATCAAAACAGAGAGATAAGGTCTGTTGTAAAGGCAGTCTCATCGAGGAGAATGCCATTTTAGGCTGAATTTAGAATTTTGATTGAGTCTTGTGGTGACAAGTTCGGCGGCACTTTTTACTGCTACTGAAGTGAACCTGACAAAGTGGGAAAGTGCATATTATCTTACAAGTTGAAAGGTGTTTTCTTTGATGATTGGTCTTTTAAAATTTTGTTATATTGAGGTTCTAATTATTAAAGATCTTTATGATAAAAGGTGCTAGTTCTTGAAGTTGCTAATTATAGTAACTCATTTACAATGTGTCTAATCTGCATATTTAAAGAGGATGTTGTTTGTAATTTTGTTCTAACCATGTCTAGGTTGAAACCATTACATGTCTAAGTTGAATCTTAAACCGAGTCTTGCTCTTCAGATTTAGATTGGAGTACAATCTTCTTTCTGGTTATCATCCATATTCTTTCTTGCAGCATTTTTTGGTGGCAATAAACATTCTTTCTGATACTGTCAAATCCGGCCAGTCCCATGGTTGGATCAGGTTGTCGTTGCTCGTTTTATAGCTTCTTGGACCTACTATTTGTCCATTCTTCTCTGCATTGCTTTCTTTGAATGATTTGTGTTAATTTTTTTTTTAATTCTGTGATATGGAATTTGGAATATTGGACCATAGAAGTGGATAACTTGATAAGTATATGAAGCTATTTGCAACCATCTGATTAAAACATAGAGTAATTTGATTCGTACCTTTCTTTTCTAGCATAAGGTCTATATCTACCTAATATTAAGGTGATTATAATGAAGCCTTCTTTTGATATAAAGGAAAATAAAAGATGAATGCAAAAAAAGGAAGAAAGAGCAAGATATTGTTTTTCATTTCGAAAATTGAAGAAATTGAGCATAAGAATATTAGGACAAGAAGATTGGTGGAAAAGCCCTCAAGCCATAATTCTCAACATTATATTCATCTTAATGATACAAATATATAATACAATAATGAAACCACCTCAATTGTTCTCACATCGACACCTCATCAGGAGATAAGGTAGGAGGAGGAACTATAGGAATATAGAAACACACTTAGGATAACAACTATATCCTAGCATGTAAAATATACAAAGGTGGTATACTAAGACTTAATGATTGTATATGAGAAAGAGGTTAACATTCCCCCCCTCAATCATAAGTCCAAACAACAATACCAACAGAGTAGGTGCATAAGTTGGTATATCTCCATGTCTTCACGCTGGAACTCCTGAGCTGAGCCACAATGAAGAACTGCTTGAAAAACCGCCAATCTGAATGTTGAATTTGTTCCTCTGAAATGAACTGGAAGAACGCTGAGATATGCAAGTGAACAACTGCAATATCTGAACATTCCCTGATTGCTTGACAATTCAATCATTTTGCCAAGTATTTGAGCTAGAAGAATCTGATGGCTTCTGCTAATTGGTGAACATGTAGTTTCACCACTCTATTATCAGTGTATCATTGATACCACGTTGAATCTGTGGTTTGGGATGACCACTAACCAATTGATACCACGTTGAATCTGTGGTTTGGGATGACCACTAACCAATTGATACCATGTATCTGATGGTTTTTGGATAACCACTAACCAATTTTGACACTTTTAGGTGTCCATCAACATCCCAATGTATCATGTGTATGATTCAATTTCAAGTTATTGAACCATAATTCTGTTAAAGTTTGTCATCTACATATTGCAGTTGCCCATTTGGAAAATTTCATGCCCATCTGACATATTTGATGTTTGTTGTCAAAACTTTCTGTCTGACAACCATCTTCAATTCCATCATCAATTCCCCCCTTTGTCAGTGGAAAGGAGAGACTTCAAGTGGTTTCATGAACCATCTTCACTGGAATTTTGAACTCCTCCCCTTAAGGTGTATGAGAGTTTCATCATTGTACTTCCTCCTTCTATGCTCAAGAGAGTACCATACTTGTTCCATTTGAGTACAACACAAAGTGGGCATGCGAAAAAAAACCACATGTTATCTCATCCCGTGAGGGCCATGCTCGAAAGCTATGCCATAAGGGGACCACTTATGTGAGGTACAAAAATGTTATGTGATACAAGATTGGTCTTTACTCGAGATTTAATTCTTCGGTAAGACTTATATAATCGCTTGGTTGTTGATGACCATTTCCAAGGATCGATCCACTCATAGTGAATCTTCAATCTTGCAGGTTTCTTCGGTGTTGAACATCTGTCTGAAGAATGGTTATGCTTGCCACAACGTTGGCAAGGATGGAGATCAAAACAATGATTCTCCTTGTGACCAACTCGATTACAATGTTGGCACTTATCATTATGATCTTCAACATTTGAAGTTGAATTTTCTTGAAGGAATCCAGCGCTCACAAACAAAATTAGTTTGGAGTAATTTGGAATATGAACACTGTTTTGATTTTCATATCCTAGGCCATGTCGATTCTTATTGAAGTGTAATTCTTCCCAAGGTTTGATGACGGGCTTGGAAAGATCACGTTGTACTTGATGACGTGCTTCACATTTACTTTTACTTATACTTGTTGCATCACTTTGTGCTTTGGCATCTTCTGCTTGCGATTCATTTTCATTGGAATTTGCTTATGAAGTTGGCTTGTTGATTTGTTCCTTCACCGATTGTTGATCAAAATCATCATCATCATCATATAGAGGATTGTTCTGAAGAAAAAATAGTTCAGAACACTTCACTGACTGTTGATTTTTGAGATCCCTGATTTCATCATTCAATAGTTGGGATAGAGATTGAAGAAGTCTAACTTTACCTTGCGTCACTTGCAAACAAGTTAGCACTTATTGAAGAGTTGTTTTGTTCAATATTACAATGTTGTCTTCAGTGGTGTTTATTAGAGTGTTCAAAAACTCTAATAATTCATGACTTCGCTCCATTTGAACACGCTTGCTTGAACTTCTCGTTCACTTACTTTTCTCGCTCGCTTGGAATTTTCAACAAGTTGAGGATGCCGGTTACCACCGAAAATGCATCCCAAAGTATTACAATGATTGATTGACAGGCACAAGAAGTGGAATTTGGACTCAAAAAATAGAGGGTGTCGGGTTCAACCAAGAATGCACCCAATTACAAATTCAATTCAACATGATCTCAAGGATACAAGTTCACTTACAAAATGACTATTGCAAGTTACAATTAATGTTGATTTGTCTTTGAATTTCAATTCGTTGTGGATGCTTTGAGTCCTTGATTATTAGCTTGAAGTGTCCATTGTGGGTGTGATTTCCAATTTGATATTTTCGTTGCTTCTTGATTACTTTGCTTGATTGTACTTGAATAAAATTATGCATGAGCTTGTGTGTTGCGTAAATGCTAAAATTGCAATTGTGTTTATGTCAAAACTAGACAATAAACAATATAAGCCTCCATGAAAAGATCACCAACACACACTACACAAGGTGTACCTAAGATCCCCTTATTCAAATTTCAGGCAGATCTAGGACACAAAGCAAAAAAATAAATAAATTGATTTTATTATGTGATATCTCTGTTGCAATAACAATAATCTGAGTACAATTGAGACACTTGCAATGAGCTTCATGTCTCAACATGAGCATGGATGGAATCGATTCCAAGAATGATGGAGTGCATTGGTCATGAAGAACCCCAATCCTGAAGACAAGATTTGTTTATTATGCTATTGAAAATTGGTAGCATGTATCTTGTTTGTAGCAATGTTGCACTTGGATCTTGGCCTTTTGCTGAGCTGCTCCTAAAGTTGAGTGGCTTGTTTTCTCTGTGCAACACATTGAATGCTGAAAAACCGTGGGCTGTTGAGGCAATTGTGGGATAATTGATGACCTTCAAAATAATAATAATAAAAAATTACCTCAGCGTTTTAACATTGACATGATTCAAAACAAGTGTCACTTCCTTTGAATGGTGGCAAATCATTAGGCGATTTCTTGTTGGGCGAATCATGAATAAGGGAATTTCTTGTTAAGATAAGGCAAGCTGTGTCACTGATGACGATGATGAGAAGGTTGCGTGTTCACTGGATTGAAGTTCATTGAGGGATTCATTCCTCGTGGAGAATAATCTGTGTGCTGAGAATAATGCACGTGGATCCTCACCAATAACTTTGATGAATTAAGCTGTTGAAGATTCCTTCCAAAAAGACACAAAGAACAGTGTCATGGCTATGTTGGAGCCATACGATTAGATCGATGATAGTTTTGACAACAAAAGCATCTCGCATTTCTTGATCTGAGTGAATTGTTGAACGAACTTATGCACATCTCATTGATTGGTGAACATGAATATACCAATAGCAGATCTACCGGATATGTGTTTTATTCCCATATTTGGATCCTCGATTTTAATATGCAGAGGTCATCATGGTGAAAATGGGGGCCTTGGCGTTTTATGGTGACATGCATAAAAAAATGCAACAGTTGAGAACATCACACTTGAGATCTAGATGATAGATCTGAAACTTGGGGCGTAGATCGATGTCATGTGTAGATCATTGGTGTGCGTTGGGGTCATTATCATCTCGATTTCATCATCTCTCTATTTTTATTTATTAATTTTCTAAGATCTGGTTACATAAACAATAAAAAATGTAGAAACATATCACAGAGTCAAATCGCTCAACAATTGCTATTCTCACAACGATTCCTAGGTAAATCAATTTAGAAGAAGTAGAGGTGACCCGTGGGCCAATTTCTAGCACCAAAAAGAAGAATTGAAACAATCTTCTTTTGCAAAAAATTACTGAAATGATACTCAAATATACTTGCGATTTGCAGCCAACGTCCAACTTGATTCAAATATTTAAACGACTAGAGTAGGTTTTGTTGCGCCCAGATTTGCTAGTAATTATCACGACTTCATATCCATTTTCGCATTCTCTCCACAATGAAGGCGCCCTCCTCAACAAATCTTGTTTGGCAGCGTGGGGTGACAAGAGACGGGCATAGAATTTGTGGAGGAAACTCTTAATGCATAAAAGAGATCGAAGAGACTCATAGCAGTAACACAAACTGTATACAGAGTGTTGCTCCTCAACCATCGCCTACACAATGATATTTAGAAAATAGAAAACTCATCCCTTTCCAACTATTCATTCAAGATGCTTCCATGCATCCATCAGATCCGTGTTTTTAGATTCACTATCCTTGTCCGACTGTTGCAAACTTATCTCCCATGGAAAGCTACCATGAAATTACCAGGCCCATAAAACTAACACTACTCTGATACCAATTGAAGAAATTGAGCATAAGAAGATTAGGACAAGAAGATTGGGGGAAAAGGCCTCAAGCCATAATTCTCAACATTATATTCATCTTAATGATACAAATATATAATACAATAATGAAACCACCTCAATTGTTCTCACCTCGACACCTCATCAGGAGATAAGGTAGGAGGAGGAACTATAGGAATCTAGAAACACACTTAGGATACCAACTATATCCTAGCATGTAAAATATACAAAGGTGGTATACTAAGACTTAATGATTGTATATGAGAAAGAGGCTAACCAAAATAAGATTAATGACTCTTCAGAAAATAATTATTTCATTAAAATCCGCCAGAGAGAATCTGATTTGTCATGTGAAGAGGATAAGGAATTGATTCCATTTGGTCATATTATTGAGAAGTCATTGTTACTAGATCCTTATGAAACTGGATGATTCATAATCTTGAACAGAGGAACTGATTATTATCCACTTCTTCTCCCATAGTATGAGTGAGAGGGAAAATGTAAAAACTAAAAACTACCATTGAAGCAACTTATGTGATACTGATTATATCCTTACAAATCATGCCCTTTAAAATAATAAAGATTTCTTTATCAATTTTTTTTTCCAGGTAACATATCCTATGGGAAGCCTTGTGGGCACTTCCCCTAATTCTGAGGATGGTACCTAAGTTAAACCCTAGATTCTTCAGAGCACAAGGCTATGTCAACAACTCATGAATATATCATATAGCTCATCAACAATCAGCTCACTAAGAGCAAACATGTCACAAAGTGGGTTTTGAGCTTGGTTGGGAAAGGTAACAATTTTTCCTCAGAATCACATGAGCTACACCCAATTCACATTTCATTATCAATTACTGATGCTAAGTGAACTAATAACGAATCCGGATAGTGCAGTGTTTATAGTTAAAGGTTGCTCAAGTCTCTTGCTTTTCTTTGCTTCATTGTCTCTGTGCCTATGAATGACATTGTTGGAGTCAACCCCCGTGACTCCATTACATGTCTAGGTTGAAACCATTACATGTCTAAGTTGAATCTTAAATTGAGTCTTGCTCTTCAGATTTAGATTGGAGTACAATCTTCTTTCTGGTTATCACCCATATTCTTCCTTGCAACATTTTTTGGTGGCAATAAACATTCTTTCTGATACTGTCAAATCAGGCCAGTCCCATGGTTGGATCAGGTTGTCGTTGCTGGTTTTATAGCTTCTTGGACCTACTATTTGCCCATTCTTCTTCGCATTGCTTTCTTTGAATGATTTGTGTTAATTTTTTTTAATTCTGTGATATGGAATTTGGAATATTGGACAATAGAAGTGGATAACTCGACAAGTATATGAAGCTATTTGCAACCATCTGATTAAAACATAGAGTAATTTGATTCATACCTTTCTTTTCTAGCATAAGGTCTATATCTACCTAATATTAAGGTGATTATAAGGAAGCCTTCTTTTGATATAAAGGAAAAGAAAAGATGAATGCAAAAAAAAGGAAGAAAGAGCAAGATATTGTTTTTCATTGCGAAAATAAGATTAATGACTCTTTAGAAAATAACCATTTCATTAAAACCCGCCAGAGAGAATCTGATTTGTCATGTGAAGAGGATAAGGAATTGATTCCATTTGGTCATATTCTTGAGAAGTCATTGTTACTAGATCCTTATGAAATTGTATAATTCATAATCTTGAACAAAATAATTGATTATTATCCACTTCTTCCCCCATAGTATGAGTGAGAGGGAAAATGTAAAAACTAAAAGCTACCATTGAAGCAACTTATGTGATACTGATTATATCCTTACAAATTATGTCCTTTAAAATAATAAAGATTTCTTTATCAATTTTTTTTCCAGGTAACATATCCTACGGGAAGCCTTGTGGGCACTTCCCCTAATTCCGAGGATGGTACCAAGGTTAAACCCTAGATTCTTCAGAGTCCAAGGCTAAGTCAACAACTCATGAGTAGATCATATAGCTCAACAACAATCAACTCACTAAGAGAAAACATGTCACAAAGTGGGTTTTGAACCTGGTTGGGAAAGGTAACAATTTTTCCTCAGAATCACGTGAGCTACACCCAATTCACATTTCATTATCACTTACTGATGCTAAGTGAACTAATAATGAATCTGGAGAGTGCAATGTTTATAGTTAAAGGTTGCTCAAGTCTCTTTCTCTTCTTTTCTTCATTGTCTTTGTGCCCATGAATGACATTGTTGGAGTCATCCCCCCCCCTCCTTTAGAGATGTCCTAGCAAGGAGTTAAATGCACCAAGTCGTCAGAACTGCCAAAAGTAAACGAGCTTCTTAAAAAACAGGAAAAAATGTGTCTAAACCAGAAAAATAGTACTAGAATGGGAAAATGGGTGCCTTAAAAAAGCAGAAAAAATGTGTGTAGATGTTAGGTGTGGAAAAAAGCTAGAAGTAGTCTACCTGAGTGAGCATACCGTAAGCTATAGACTCCCAGGCTTCTGGCTGTCAGAACAGTTCTTGAGGAAATGGATGGCTGGTAAGCTTTCTTTATAGTGACCTTCATCTACAAGGAAGACAAGGAACACATCTTTTAAGGAGGACTCTACTTCCTTTACATTACTAGACTCTATATGAGGTACTGCAATACATGTTTATATCCTAAACCATAACACTTTTCAAAATCTCCAGTCTGGATTACGCTTTACTCCTTTCCACTAGTGTTTTGGAATGAAGAGATGCTAAGAGAAATCGGTGACACCCCAGGTGAATTTATAAGATTGTCAGACATCACAAGAGAAGGGAGTTTGGCAACTTATGCAACTCACAGAACTAGGAAGACATGGAAATGGAAATCCAAGAGGAGACACTGACTGACATTGCTGCTCAAGATGAGCTAGCTTTTGAAATCATATCAGAAGACACTTTGACAAGGAAAATAGAAGAAGGGAGACACGAGTTGGGAAGAAATAGTAAACAAGACCCAAAGCTGAAGGAGAATACAAATGAAACAAAGGAGAAAACAAACAGAGTCCAGACTTATGCTGCAAGCAAAACACAAGTAATCTACAATGATGAGCCAACGAATGAAGAAGATCTAAAAGGTGAAGGAATAAGTTCACATAAAAAATGGAGGACCATGTTATTGACATGAGAAGACTCATAAGATATGGACCAGGAGGAAGAAGACAAAGAGCTACCCATGAAATGTGGTCAAGGAGATATGGAAGAGAAAGGAGCAAGTGAAGTAAAGCTAGTAATAAAGACTACACAATAAAAAACACTCAAAATTAACTTGCAAATAGAGAACAAAAAGGGAGAAAGTCAAAGAATCACATCTTAATGGAAGAAGATAAATACCTGGTTGATTTAGGACTTTTACATCGTCTAGAGGTAATGTATTTCCAGTGGGATCCAAATTCAAATATTCACACACAAGGGAACACAAGAGACTAATAATGTAGGTATTGAGAAGATGGGAGATTGCCATAATGCACACATATGCAATTGCATTATCTAAATATAGAATTACAAAATTGTGCAAGAGATAATGCCAAGTCTCCAATAAAATACAATAAAATAGGCAAGTGATCAATTTGGACCAAGTCACCAAAAAATACAAAGGTACTAGAGTACAAAATAAATAACAAATAAATAACATACAAAAATGTACTAAGTACAACTATAATACATGTTCACACATGTTCTTTAGACTAAGTTTCATCAATTCCTCCTTGCTTGGAGGATATCGTTCTCGATTTCACATGTAGGTGGGAGTACACCCATTCCAATAACACAAAATAATCCCTGAGCTTTGTATAGTGGGGATCTTGGTATGGAATCATGTTCCTACTAGGAGTGGAGTGTTCAAATAGAACAAAAAGGGAGAAAGTCAAAGAATCACATCTTAATAGAAGAAGAGAAATACCTATTTGATTTAGGGTAGTTACATCCTCTAGAGGTAATGTATTTCAGTAGGACCCAAATGCAAATAGTCACACACAATGGAACACAAAAAAGTAAGTATGCGGGTTTTGAGAAGAGAGGATATTGTCGTAATGCACACATATGCTGTACATGCAGTTGCATTATCTAAATATAAAATTACTAAATTGTGCTTGATAAAGTTTTTCCAAGTCTCCAATAAAATACAATAAAATAGGTGAGTGATCAATTTGAACCAAGTCACCCAAAAATACAAATGGTAAAGTATCAAAGTACAAAATAAATAACATACAAAAATGCACTAAGTACAACTATAATACATGTTTACACATGTTCACTAAACTAAGTCTCATCAATTCCTCCTTGCTTGGAGGAAATCATTCTCGATTTCTCCTGTAGGTGGGAGTACACCCCTTCCAATAGTACAAAATAATCCTTGAGATTTGTGTAGTGGGGATCTTGGTATGGACCCATGTTCCTACTAGGAGTGGAGTGCTCAAATAGAAAAAAGGGAGAAAGTCAAAGAATCACATATTATTAGAAGAAGATAATTACTTGGCCGGTTTAGGGTAGTTACATCCTCTAGAGGTAATTTTTTTCCAATAGGACCCAAATGCAAATACTCATACACAATAGAACACATAAGAGTAAGTATGCATGTATTGATAAGAGAGGATATTGTTGTACACACATATGTTGTACATGCAGTTGCATTATCTAAATATAGAATTACAAAATTGTGCAAGAGATAAAGTTTTTCCAAGTCTCCAATAAAATATAATAAAATAGGTGAGTGATCAATTTGGACCAAGTCACCCAAAAATACAAAATATAAAGTATCCAGTACAAAATAAAAAACATACAAAAATGTATCAAATACAACTATAATAGATGTTCACCCATGTTCACCAGACTAAGTCTCGTCAATTCCTCCTTGGAGGAAATTGTTCCCGATTTTACCTGTAGGTGAGATTACACCCCTTCCGATAGTATAAATTAATCATTGAGATTTATATAGTGGGGATCTTGATATAGACCCATGTTTCTACTAGGAGTGGAGTGCTCAATCAAATGGTTGAATGCTTTCTCAAATAAGAGAGGTTCAAAAATCATTGGGTGTCCTTGCTTAAGAATAAAAGTAGCAAAAGCATGCTAAAAGTTAGGAAGGAGAAGCATTGATGCAATATATATTATGCTTGTTGTAAAAGGACCATGGACATGAGGTAATGCATAGGCAATGTTGTACTAGGTAAGATTGAACTCATTTTACTTCATAGTGGATGCACATGGGAGGAAGGGGTTGATTGAGTCCTTTATTGAAGCAAGATGAAAATATGGAGGATTGTGTGGTGCAAGGAGTTCTCCCAACTTCAGTGGGAAGTCCTCATTAGTTGTTTGGAAAACTATTGAGGGAGTAGAAGACCATGATAATAACTCCAAATAAACAAAAATAAATAGGCTTTTGAAAGGTAGGAAGACCTACGACGATGATGTGGAGATAAATTCTAGACGAGTCTACAACACCCTACGCTTGCCATGTAGTGCGGTTTGAATAGTATGATGCATCTCAATTGTTTGGGGTCTAGGCAACTTGAAAAATTGTTAGTGAAGTGTGTTCCCCAAAAATAGTAGGCACAAAAACAAACCACAATGGAGGTTGCCTTAGCTCATGGGAATCTTCATGCATGTGGGTCCTTGGAAGATGACATTCATGCAAGACAAACGATGTTGGAGCATGATGGTGTGCATGGACAAGTGCAAAAGGCACGAACATTATTGTAGTAGGAGGGGATGGAAATGCCAAAGGGGTGAATTCCTCTTGATTGTAGACCCATGGTTATTGGAGAACCTCTTGTAAGGTATGCAACATAGTTATGTCTTCCATCATTTTTGTTTGAAACTCTTGTTGTCTCCATGCAAATCCGTGTTATTGTTGTGAAAGGGTTTCCATGAAGTGCTGATTTTGTCATTGTTGATCTGGTAGGAGTTGAGCAATGCTAAGAACTCGGGAGTTGACAAAGTCTTTGAAAGAATTGAATGGAGTCATAGTGTATTTTATGTTGCTTTCAAGTAAAAAACATTGATTTGTAAGTTACTAGCATGGAACGGACTCGGGGGCACAAAATCACAAGAACAATATTCATTTTCTTTTTTAAACTCAAAATGTTGGAAAATAGTTTTGATTGACCAAGTTAGGATTGAAATGATATTTGTATTATTTCTATTTACTCTTAGTAATGATTTCATTGTCAATCTAGACCATAGATTTAAACTTCATAGGGATGTAAGACTTTCTGTTATTGATATTACTAATATGTTTCTTCTTTTATGTTCCAGTAGTTATGACAATCCTCAAAATCTCTAGCCCAACCTCTTTTGAGCCTTTGGACTTGACTATTGCTCATACTAGAAATGCTCATGCTTAACTTGAGAAACTTATGCTTATGTTATAAATCCCTAACCACACTTTTATATTCCATTTAGGTACATCATTCTTAAATCTAAATAATGGGGGTAAGGAGCATTTCATTTTATTTTAAAATTGTAGGTAATGAAATACCTTTGGATTTGTTCAATTTTATTCTAAGTATGGCAAGAGAAGTTGCAAGCCAAAATTTCACAGCCATATAGAATAAATATGATAAGTAAAGTGTTGAAAATTATTATTATTATTATTTGAGTCCCAAAGTTAGACATTCCTACATTTTTTTTCAATATCATAGTAATTTTCACAACTATTAATGATTCTCTTCTTAATTGCCAATGATTCTTTTCTTCACACCATGGTTCTAGTTTAAATAGAAATTGAAATTAATGCCCAAGTATTTGTAAGATTGCACTGCCTCAAGGGAGATATTTTTGAACTTATCCTTATACTGAGGGGGGGGTTGAATTAGTATAAGATATATTTTACTTTAAATGAACATTCATCAATTATTTATTAAATTTAAAACAATAAATGCAAGTAAAATCAAATCATAGTACACTGAGAGTTGAACATGGAAATCCGTGCGGAGGAAAACCACAAAAAAATATCTTTATAAATGTCTGTAGTAACCAACCTATTGTTACAAAGATTGTAGGAACCAACCTACTGGAGACACCAATCTCCTTAGCTGAGCTCCAACTCAACAAGATATTGTGTAGGCATCAACCTACTGGAGACACCAACTCCTTGGATGAGCACCAACTCAATAAGACATGTATAGTCACCAACCTAATATATTCATACAAAGAGTACTTCTGACTTCACCTACATGATTCATACTTCATGTATTTCATAACATCAACATACCCTTAAATTTCATGCTCCAACACCTCTCTTTCCTTCATACCCCAGATATAGATTCAAACCCTAGTTAGATTTATCCTTCATGCCCTAGTGAACCTTGTAGCATCATTCCCAAAATCTAATCTCAGACTGCAACATCACAATCTCAAAATAATGCACTTTGCAACATCATAGACCTTAGTCCTTCATAGTGCACCCTTAAAATTGCAAGAAACTCCTCTTGCACACCTTTAGACCCCAATAATACTCTGCACCTCATATCTCTTTTGTGCACCTCAAAATTTTTCTTCTTGTTTGGATGCTCTTCAAATGTGCACATCTATCTTGTGTTTATAATGTATATGTCCCCACTTTTAGGGCTGACCTGTAAATACTGGCTGGGATGACCTGAACTTTCTGGATTAGTTGTTTGACAGAAAAATTCATATATCCTCATTCTTAAGGAGTTATAGGGAGTTCCATATACCGTTGGAAAGGTGTCAGAATAAGATTCCAACCTTATAACCTATGATCCCATTTGATCTAGGTATTTAGAGTAAAAATTCCTTCAAATATAGGGTATCCAAATTGAGCATCGTAAATCCAAAAAAATATTTCCAACAATCTACATCTTGTAATATTTATCTTGGACATCTATAGTCTCCCCCTATATTTAAAATCAATGAAAAAATATTTCCAACAATCTCCCCCTTTGTCATTGATGGAAACCCTTAGTCAATTATGATACTCCCCCTATCTGCAACTCTCCTTGTGTATGCAATTATCTCTCTGTCTGCAACTTCTCCCCCTTTGACATCAATGGCAAAGGGATACTCCCCATGGTCTTATGCTTCCCTTTACAGACGAGATGATAGGGATATCACTCCTAGCTTCTGTCTAAGATATTCAAATGTGTCTCTAAGGATGGGTTTAGTAAAAATATTTGCAACCTTGGTGTGTATGTTTTCACAGTTTATACAACAACTATTTGCAACCCGTTCTTTGGTGGTAATGTATTCCATCTTGAAACTTTGCTTGATTACTTGTTCTCTAAGGAAGTGGTACTTGATTAGAATATGCTCCATCTTTGAGTGCATAACAAAATTATTTGAAATGTTGATTTCACTTGTGTTGTTGCAAATGATTGAGATTATTTTATCATATTCTACCTTGATATCCTTCGGTGTCTTCTTCATCCAAAGAACTTGTGTGCAACATGCTTCTGCTGCAATATATTCGACTTCTACTGTGGATAGAGAGATTGCATTTTTCTTCTTTCTCATCCATGAAACTAGACAATACTTTTCTTGTCATCAATACTTCCTTCCCAATATACAAATGTACATGTTGTTAGAGAGAATTCCTTACTTCTTGAATACCACAAGCCAAATTTCAATGTGCCCTTTAGATATCTGAATATTCTTTTTACTACTTGCACTTGTGTCTCCTTTGGTGTATATTGAAATCTTGCAACCGATACTATTGTTTGCATGATGTTTTCACATATAATAGAATGCCAATCATTGACCTGTACAATGTTTGATTTTCTTTTGGAGATTCATCATCTTTGTTCAAATTATATCCTATGATCAAAGGTGTACTGACAGGTGCACAGTCTTCCAATCCAAATTTCTTCAACATTTCCTTGATATATTTGCTCTGAGAAATGAATATTCCCATAGATGATTTTAGGGGCTAAATTTCACAAATGGGTTAATTTTCCATGGTTTTTCCTAAGAAAAGGTTTACCAATTTCCATTTTTCCTAAAAACAATTCACCAAATTCCATAGTATAAAATTATTTTACCTTAAAAATTGCCAAAATTTTATAGAAACTATATAAAATCCTTAGAAATTTGAATATTTTTACAAAAGTATCTCCAAACATTTTAAATTTTGCATATTAAGGACTAGTAAGATTAGCCCATCTTTCTAAATTTTAATACAAATTTCCATCCTTAAAATTATCCCTAAATATGCCTTTGTTAGATTGATAAACATGCAAACCTAGAAAGAATTACAGTTCTCGAAGCATGGACATGTCAAATATTTTTTCATTTCTTATGCAAACTTTTGGCTCATTCTATCAACATTGCTTCTGAAAATGATATCATACACATAAACCACAATGATTAATATATCTTCATTTTCTATTTTGATGTGAAGATCGTTATCTGCTGCTCTTTTGAAACCTTGTTGCTGTAGGTATTTGTCAAGTCTTGAATACCAAGCTTCGGGAGCAAGCTCTGAGAGCTTGCTTTAGTTCATAGAGTGCTTTCTTCAGTTTGCATACACGATCTTCGTTGTCTGACAATTGAAATCCTTATGGTTGTTCAATATATACTTCTTCTATATTTCTATTTAGAAAGACTGACTTGACATCCATTTGATAGACTTTGACGTTCTTGAAACACAAAAATGTCGTAAAAATTTGGATCATTTCTAATCTTGCAACTATAGCAAATGTTTCTTCAAAGTCAATACCCTCAAATTGAGCATAACCTTTACAGAAAAATCTTTCTTTATTTCTTACTACTTGTCCATCTTCATCCAATTTGTTTCTGAAGACCCTTTTGTGCCAATCACATTTTGGTCTTTTGGTCTCGGAACAAGTTCTCATGTCTCATTCTTATCAATCTGATTTAGTTATTCTTCCATAGATAGAATTAACCCAATGCTTATCTTTAGTATCTTATGTAAAATTCTTGGACTCTATTTTAGATAGCAAAGAAAAGTTAAATCTTCTTCTAGTCCAAACTCCTATATTTATATCACCAAGAATATGATTTTCTGGATGATTCTTTAGGATAATTATGGATGGGGTATTTGGATATTGGCATTCTATTTCTTCTTATTCTTTATTTTATTATTCATTTTCTTGTTATTTGTAGATTGTCTCCTCCAAATATTCATTTGTTTGTGACTTTTCCTCTTGAGGTATTGCTTCATCCACCCTTACATCAATACTATCTACAACCTTGTGCAGTCTTTTGTTGTACCATTTGTAGGCATTACTTCTAGATGCATAGCCAAGAAAGATACCTTGATTTGTTCTGGAATCAAAATTTCCTAAATTATCTTCATTTCTATTTATATAGCACTTGCTTATAAATACTTTGAAGTATTTGACTGTAGTTGGTCTACCTTTTCATAATTCATAAGGTGTCTTGTTGTTGTTCACTCTGATTTGTGCTCTATTCAAAATGTAGACTGTTGTGCTGACTGCTTCTCTCCAAAGCATGTATGCCATATGGTAGTTTGGCTTGATTCAACATTGTTCTAGCCATTTCTTGTATAATTCTGTTCTTCATTTCTACAACCCCATTATACTATGGAGTCTGTTAGTTTTTGTAGCTCAGAGGTACTTCTGCATTAGCGGTGCCCAACATGCAAAAGTGACTGAGCAAATGTCTCTCTCTAGTGACTTGACTTCATAAAGTGATTTTATAAAGTCAAGTGGGGTCTTTTATGATTTAATGAGTAAAAATGGATTTTTATAAAGTTTGGGTCACTTAAGTGATTTAAGTGAACTCAATGAAAGATTAAGTCATGATTATTGATCTCAAGAGGGAAAGATCTAATATTGACCGTCTATCTATTTGGAGATCTATGGTCGGGGAAATTACTCATTAATGAGTAAATAAAAGGAGCTATTGAGAGAGATGGGGTGAAATTTTCAAGGAGAGATTGAGGGGGAATGTGAAGAGACACAAAATTTTCAAGGAGAGATTGAGGGGGAATGTGAAGAGACACATTTTCCAAAAGAGTTTGAGATGGAAGGAAAAATAGGAGCATCAAGGAGGATTGACACACATCCCAAGGAGAAAATTCAATATTTATTACAATCCATACAACATTTAAAGGAGGGTCATACATGCATTTATTGTTGGCTGTACAACAAGAGAAAGTGTGCATAAATCAAGGCTATGTTAGACAGAGATTTCTAGGCACATTTATTGTTGGAAAATTCATACAGGGGCCGTACTGTACTTGCAAAAGATCTGGGCACATAAATCGAGGCTATATTGTTGGTTTTATGCTGTACCAGTCCATACAATAATAGAAAATGAGACATCAAGTTGAACACACAAATTGAGGTGGTGTTGGGAAGATTTGTGAGATAAGTAAGTCATTAATGTTGGAAAATTTATTGATGTTGTAAACTCAGAAATTTCATGTGAGATCAATAAAAGAATCTCTCCTTGGCTGGTTTTCCCTTTGGGGTTTTTCCAAGGGCATTTACCATAAATTCTTTATGTCAAATGTGCGAATGAATGTTGCCTATTGTTCATTTATTTCCACTGCTGATTTTCAGAATGCTTAGCCATTTGTATTTCTGCTCATAGTTCCAGTTGAATGCATGTGTTAACTTGCATTATTGGTGAATGAATATTGGAGGATGAAATATTAATATTGACTAAGTGTTTGTCTAATATTTTTCAACATGGTATCAGAGATTGGGCTCCGAGGTTTAGTGGACAAAGTTTGGCACTTGGAAAACAATGATTTGTAGGGGTTTTTTCTTAGAAGAAGAAGGGAAAGGAAGGGTCTTTTTTAGTTGAACAAGGATGACCTCCAATCTCAGGTATGAGGATAGGTTGGAAGGGATATCCAACTACCTGTAGTGGATGACAATGATTACAACTGTTCTCAAGGAGAACAAGTTGTGGGTATTTGTGAGTACCACAATGACAATGCCTTCATCAGATCCCATTGCCCTAGACCTCCATGAGGTGAAGGAGGCAAGGGTGTAGAGGATAATATTGGATGGAGTGAGAGGCCACCTAATTCCACATTTAACTGAGAAAATTACAACCAAGGGGATGTGGGATGCACTAACAAACTTGTACAAGTACAAGAAAGAGAAAATGAAGATTTCCCTAAGGGACAATCTCCATAGCACTATGATGGCCAAGGGAGAGAGTGTGGCCTCTTATATCACTAGGATTAGACAGGTGAAGGATAAGTTGATAGCTGTAGGGGAGATTATTCTAGACTTGGATTTGGTGTGCATAGCCCTGAAGGGATTCAATAAATAATGGGATGTTTTTGTGAAGTGTGTGGCGGGGAGAGATAAGCTCCTAGATTGAAGTAGACTATGTGATGAATTTACCCAGGAGGAGATCCAAGAGGGGTCTCAGAGTAGATATCAGGAGAAGGTAGAGGGTGGTGTAGATGACCATAATGATGCTCTTGTGGGAAAGAGAAAAGACAAGAAGATGGACATGAGCGAAATGAAATGCTTTGCATGCCACAAGACTGGCCACTATTCTAGTCAATTTCTGAAGAAGAAGAAGAAGAAGAAGAAGGAACCAAAGGTATCAAATTTAACTGAGGCTGTTGAGTTTACTGAGAAGTTTGAGAGGTAATTTTCTTTGATGACTGGTCTTTCAAGAAGTGGCAGTGCAAAGTTTGGGGACATTGGAGTGTGGTTTGTGGACAATGCTGCATCTTGGCATATGATAGGAATGAGGTTTGTGTTCCTGATTTTTTCAGAGATAGACTCATACTGATTTGTGGGTTGTGGGGCTATCACTAGACATGCAGTGAAAGAGGTTGGATGCGTGAGATTCTAGATAGAGTCTAGAGTTTTTCTGGATTTGGATGAAGTGTTGTTTGTTCCAGAGTTTCCAATAAATTTACTCACTGTGTCAGCTTTGGAGGTTGATGGATGTAGAGTTTTGTTCTTCCATGGATTTGTGTTTCTATATCCAGAGGGAGCTATTCTAGACACAAAAATATTGCTTGGTGTCTAGTATGAGAGGTTATACAGGTTGATGGGACACGCTGTGGTTGTCTCCAATGGATTATTAGATTCAGAATCTGTGTCAGTCTCAGAGAGCAAGTAGGTTACTTGGGAGAGTGATTTGATACTGGGGCCTCATGATTATTCCTTTACTCTCAGAGGACTCAACTGGCATGAGATGACACAATTGGATTCTTAGGAGATAGAGGAAAGGAGAGAGAGGAGAGGAGAGAGAGGAGACTCATAGGATAATTCCTTGGATGGGCAGGTCTTCAGATTAGATTTCAACGCAAATAATAGCAGTGGCTTCCAGTTCAGAGGGAGCATAGGATTCTAGTTTAGAGGGAGCAACTACAACAACAGATGATGGGGTTGGAGGAAGACTCTGGTGGAGGTTCCAGAAGTACCTCCCTCACTAAGAAGGAGTGCTAATTTTTGTAGCTTGGAGGTACTTTTGCATTGGGGGTGCCCAACATGTAAAAGTTATTGAGAAAATGTCTCTCTCTAGTAACTTGAATTTATAAAGTGATTTTATAAAGTCAAGTGGGGTATTTTATTATTTAATGAGTAAAAGTGACTTTTTATAAAGTTTGGGTCACTTAAGTGATTTAAGTGAACTCAATGAAATATTAAGTCACGACCATTGATACCAAGAGGGAAATATATAATCTTGATCATCTATCTCTTTAGAGATATAGGGTTAGTGAAGTTACTCATTAATGAGTAAATAAAAATAGCTATTGAGAGAGATGGGTAGAACTTTTCAAGGAGAGATTGAGGGGGAATGTGAAGAGACATATTTTCCAAGAGAGAAGGAAAAATAGGAGAAGCAAGGAGGATTGACACACATACCAAGAAGAGGATTGGCATGCATCCCAAGGAGAAAGTTCAACATTATTACATTCTATACAACATTTAAAGGAGGGTCGTACATGTATTTATTGCTAGACCTACAACAAGAGAAAGTGTGCAGAAATTGAGACTATGTTAGACATAAATTTCTAGGCACTTTTATTCCTATAAAATACGTACATGTTATGTACTGTACTTGCAGTAGATCTGGGCATAGAAATCGAGGTCGTACTGCTATTTTTTCTATTGTACTAGTCCATACATGCACCAAAAATGAGACAACAAGCTAGGAATGCAAATTGAGGTGGTGTTGGGAATATTTGTGAGATAGATATAGTCATTAATGCTGGAAAATTTATAGATGTTATAAACTCAAAAATTTCCTGCGAGCTCAATAAAATAATATCTCCTTGGATGGTTTTCCCTTCGGGGTTTTTCCAGGGGCATTGACCATAATTTTTTTTTGTCAAATGTGTGAATGAATGTTGTCTCCTGTTCATTTATTTCTGCTGTTGATTTTTAGAATGCTTAGCCATTTGTATTTTTGCTCATAGTTCCAGTTGAATGCATGTGTTAACTTGCATTAGTGGTGAATGACTATTGGAGGTTGAAATCTTATTATTGACTAAGTGTTTGTCTAGTATTTTTCAACAGAGTACTTACTGCCGAAAAATGTCTCTTGATTCCACGATTCTCACAGAATTCATCAAATTCATAAGATGTAAACTCACCTCATCTGTCTAATCTCAAGCACTTGATTTTTAAATCAGTCTCATTTTAAAATAGGGCTTTGAAAGATTTAAACTTCTCAAATTCTTCATATTTTTCTTTAAGAAATGTAACCCATATCATTCTTGTGTAATCATCAATAAGCAACATAAAATAACTCTCACCTTTTAATGGTTGTGTTCTTTCCGGCCCGCAGAGGTTTGTTGGCACAAGTCCCAATGGATTTGATGTTGAGTACTCCTTTGTTTTGAAACTAACTCTCATTTTCTTCTCGTGCTGACATGGATTGCAAATAGTGTCCATAGGTTTTGAGATCCTTGGCATATCTCTTACTGCTTGTGTTGTGCTGAGTTTTACTAGATTGTCAAATTTTATACGACCCATCCTTCTATGCCATAACCATCTTTCATCTACTTGTCCCGTACAACATTTTTCTCCTTTGACTTCATTGAGAATTTATACATTGCTTGGGGTTATGTTTACATTTTCCACTAATCTTCCTGAGCCTGCTTTCCTTATCTCACATCCTTTAGAATGAAATGTGAGGTTGTAACCTTGATCACACATTTGACCGAAACTTAGAAGATTGTGTTTTAACCTTTCAACATAAAAGACATTTTTTGTTTTAGTCTTTCCATAATCAATACTAATGGTACCTTTTCCAACTATCCTTGCAGAAGCATTATACCTAAAGGTAACATTGCCTCTTTTTTCTTCCTTTAGGGTAAGAAATTTGTTTTGATCCCCTGTCATGTGTTTTGAACATCCACTATTAATGTACCATCGACTTCCTTTATCTTGAGCATACATTTCAAGTCTAGATTCTTCCTTCTTTGGTTCTTCTTGCTTCCTTTTCGAAACCTTTGTGCATTGTTCTCTATTCTTGCTAAGAAAATCTTATTCCTTGTTTTGTTTAGGAGACTTTATTATGCTACTTCTACAGTCACATGCTATGTGCCCATAGTTATTGAACTTATAAAATTCAATATTGTAATCAAGTAAGGGAGCAAATGAATTGTAGTTTCTATCAACAAACCCATGAGAACTTCTGGTTTTTTTGCTCACATAATCATTCTTTGAGGTGTTATAAGAACCTCTATTTTTATCTCTCACATAATCACTTCTTGCATGAACTCTACAATCTATTGCTTTCTGACAAAAATTATTGCAAGAAAAACAATAGCAAAGAAAGAGATTTTGGTATTGGGTTGTGAAAGGTATTCTTGGTGGAACGACTCTTATGAACTCATTCTTGTGAGAAAAATCGAATCTTTTTTGGTCATCATTTCCTTTCATATTGTTCTTTCATTGTTGATGGAGCCTTTGAGAATATTTTCATATATTTTAGGCTTTTCTTCATTTTCCTTTTCTAATGGCTTTGTGACTTTAGTGCTTGCATCTCCCTCGAAGGTATTTTGTTTTTCGTCGTAGCCAAGCCCTGTCTTGATGAATGGTGACCTTTGAAAATTGAGAATATTGTCCAAGATTTCAATAATATTTCCAAAATTCAAGCTTCTATTCAAGCTTCTATTCATCTGATCAATTGTTTTCTCCAGTTCCTTTCTTAAGGAAACTATTTCATCTTCTATCCTCTCACAATTTTCTTCCTTTTCTTTTAGCTGGATTCTCACCACTTCTTCTATCCGTTTTTCCTCTTCTAGTTGAGTCTTCATGATGATAACTATTTTTTTTTGTTTCTTAAAGATCGTGATCCTTCTTTTCATATTTCTACAATTGCTCTTTCTTCTTTTTATTCTTCTCCCGAGTCTGTCTATTTCTTCTAAGGAACTGATGAGTTCTGCTTCAAGATTCACTTCCCCATCAATGCATTCTTCTTTTGAATCTAATTTTTCTTTTTGATTGTATTTTTTTTTTTATCATTAGACTTTGTATCCATGGCTATGAAAATGAATTATTCTTTTTCAACATCAGAAATATATCCATCACTTTCTTCAGACAATCTTCTGTCCTCTCTAAAATAAAAACTATTCTCTTTAGTACATTTTACTATTTTGTGTCTATAAGGTTTGCTTCTATTGTTATGTTCTTCTTTGTCATTACTGTCCTCATCATCAATGTATTCCATTTTTTCATATGGACATTTAGTAAAAAAATATCCTACTCTACCACAATTGAAACATTTGAAGGGTAGCTTACCTTTGTATTTGCCAGATCCTTTTTTTTAGCTTCCTAACAAATTATGCTTCTTTTTTATCTGATTCATGGCTGAAACAATCACATAGTTTGTGTCCTTTTGTATTCTTTGATGCTTTGAAATATGCTTCCTTTTGTGATGGCTTTTCTTTTTCTGTCCTCATCTCATATGCAGTGAGAATCCCATGCAACTCATCCATCGTCAGTTTATTTGGATCCTTCATTTCTTCAATGGTAGAGACTTTGGCATCAAATATTAAGGGGAGAGACTTTAGCACCTTTTGTACAATCACTATTTATTCGACCTTCTCACCAAGTCCTCTGATGGCGTTGACAATTTCATCTACTTGAAGGAAATATGTTGCAACATTTTCTTCTTGTTTCATTTTCAAACTCTCGAACTGTATTCTATGAGTTTGGATATTTTCCTTCTTCACCTTGTCATCTCCTTCATAAATGTTTTGAAGTTTGTCCCAAATATATTTTTTCGATTCACAATACATCACCTTGATAAATTCTGATTCTGATATAGCACACATGATAACATTCATGAATTTTACATTATGTTCACTAGCCTTCTTCCTGACATTATCTCTTGGTGGAGTTTTTGGGGTTGTATACCCAGTCACGACTAATTTATAAATATCAAAACAAAGAACCATTATATAGTTTCACATCCTTATACTCCAAAATGCATAGTTTGTTCTGTCAAATAATCGAGCCCTGTTTTTGGAGAAACCTTCTTGACTATCCATGTGTGATCTCGAGATCTACCTTCCAACGGTTAGATTGTTTCTAAAGGAAACTGATCTAATATCAATTATTGAACTTATTCTTATACTGAGAGGGGGGGATGGGGGTTGAATCAATATAATACACTTTTTACTTTCAATGAGCATTCATCAATTATTCATTAACTTAAAAAAAGTAAATACAAATAAACTCAAATCATAGTACACAAAGTTTAACATGGAAACCCTTGTGGGAGAAAACCACAAAACTTATATTTATAAATGTCTGTAGGTACCTACCCACTATTACAAAGCTTGTAGGAACCGACCTACTAGAGACACCAACCTCCTAGTTGAGCACTAATTTAGCAAGATATTGTGTAGGCACCAACCTACTGGAGACACCAATCTCCTTGGTTGAGAACCAACTCAGTAAGACATGTATAGGAACCAACCTAATATATTCATACATGGAGTAATTCCGACTTCACTTGCATGCTTCATACTTCATATATTTCATAGCATCATCATACCCTTAACTTTCATGCTCCAACACCTCTCTTTTCTTCATACCAAAACATAGATTCAAACCCTATTCAGATTTAGCATTCATCCCCTAACAAACCTCGTAGCATCATTCCCAGAATATAATCCTAGACTGTAACATCACAACCTCAAAATGACAAAATTTACAACATCATATAACTTGGTCCTTCATAGTGCACCCTTAAAACTCCAAGAAAATCCTCTTGCACACCTTTAGACCCCAAGAATACTCTTCAAATGATCTTGTACACCTCAAATATCTTCTATGGACCTTAGAATTGATCTTCTTGCTTGTATTCTCTTCAAATGCACACATCTGTCATGCATTTATAGTGTTTATATGCTCACTTTTAGGGCCGACCTATAAGAACTAGCTTGGCCAACCTGATCTTTTTGGTTGGGTTGTCTGACAGAAAAATTCATATCTCCTCATTCCTAAGGAGTTAGAGGGAGTGCCGTATATCATTGGAAATATCTCAGAATAATATTTCCAACCATATAACCTATGCTCCCATTTGAACTAGGTATTTAGAGTAATCCCTCAAAGAGAGGGTATCCAAACCGAGCATAAAAAAACCAAAAACAATATTTCCAACAATATTCATCTTGCAATCTTTATCTTGGACATTTTTATTCTCCCCTTGTCTTTGAAATCAATGAAAACAATATTTCCAACAAGTATCACTACACAAAATTTGAGGATAAATTATTTTCTTACCTTTAATTATCATAATATTGGTTTTATCAATATTGTTCGAAATCTCATAATTTATGTAGAAATGATGAATAACATTGAGTTTCTTGTGAATGTAGCCAATGATTTTTTCAACAAGAAAAATATCATCAACATATAAGATAATAAAACCAACAAGTCCATCCATGTTAGTTCCAACTTATCCCTCCTCCTCTAACCATTCCTCAATTTTATCAATTATAGATGCCAAAAAGGGTGGGCAAAAGGAGGCACCCTTTCTTAACACCAACATTACAATTAATGTCCATTGACCATTCATCATTAAGTTTCATCTTAGCAGTAACATTTTTGTAGAGTCTAGTCACAACCTTGTGAACCTGAGGATGTGTTAGTCCCTAAAGTTGCACTTGACTATGAGAGGGCAAGCTAGGGCATCATCAAGTTATTGCAATGGTTTTATGGATACAGATTTAAATTGGTTTTTTAACTGGTATGAAGTCTGGGGTCAATGATAATGTATGATATCAAATCACAAAGGCAAAAACAAATCCACATCTCATTGACTTAGTAAATGGTAGTCAATCCAATAATCAGATGGAAAAAGAGTATGAAAGATAAAGAAGTATGTAAGCTTTCAATTTGTCCACTCACATATTGATCTGGATTATTTTCGACACGAAATGAGATTGGAGATATACTAAAGAAATGCACAGAGATATCACGTATATCCAATAATATAACAAAAATGTATCAGAGATGCAACCATAAACATAGAGATACAGTAATATGTGATTTCTATTAATGAAATAAATTTATAGAGACTATAAAAATACAGAGTGAAAGACTCGCTAGAATGGTGGCAACTTATCTCTGAGAAGAGATGTGACGGCTACTCGCATTCGCAAGAAGATGATTACAATGAGGCTCTGAAGGCCTTTTTACAATAAGAAGGAATGTCAAAAACCCTAGACATCCAAAAACCTTACCCTAGGAGATGAAGCGCCAAAAGTCATGTGGGCCCCATTTGGGTAAGTGAGTACATCAACTTCCCGGGGTCGTAACGTTTGCATACGATCTTCGTTTTAGGCGTGTGATAGCTCGTTGGAAAGGTATCGTTGAGGAGATTAATTTTGGGGGCTTAATCATGCCTTCAAATATCATTGAGAACTTAGATCTCGAAAAACCTTCATTTGGGCCCTCAAAATGGCCCCAAAAGTTAAAACCTGCTAAAAATAGTAAATTGCCAAAATTGCCAGAAAACTGTTTTGAGCCATTTGGAAAAGGTGGGTGTCCACCGATATCCACTTGGATCAATCCTCCCTCCTGAGGAAGCAATGGTCTCCATTGCATTGAGTTCCCTGGGGAGAGGGAAAAACGTTTGTTGAATTTGCATCTTGGTGAGCTGCTTGTCTTGCTGGAGACGTCGCACTGCTCAATTTGTGGAAATATGTCACGAACCTGTTGAGGTTGAGGATTTTCAACAAGTCAAGATACATGAGAGGACGATGTGCAGAAGGAATCTTTGCACTTTTCTGCAACCTTATCAACCTGCTTCTGTTGGATAGAAGGTGCTTGGGGCAAGACTGTAGTGGTTGCAGTGTCCTTTTGTTCTCCTTTTGAACAGATTGTGAAAAAGCTGAATTTTGCAGTATGAGATACTACATTGTGTAACATCCCTCTCTGGCGCACTTACCAAACTTATTCTTTGAGGACACTTGCTCGCAAGTGATCTGGATTTTTATGATGATAAAACTTTTTCCTTCATTATGATGCGTTAAGATATATGACAGGATGTTTTTACTACTTTGATATAGACAGGTGCTGCTGACTCAGTTTCATTGAGTGTGCAGGGTTTTAGACCTTGAGGATGCAGAGGCATCGGTGGAACTCCCTTGGACTCCGGATTGAGTCAGGGAGTGGGCTATTTGGGTCATTTCATTTACGGTGA
>ML786906.1:50153-69708 GCA_009831015.1 Picea engelmannii | reverse complement strand
GAAGTGAGGGAATTGAGTCTTTTAAATATTAAAAAGAAATTAATTTTGGAGAACCATAGGGATGAGTGACACTTGGACGGCGGAGAACGTTTAGAGGGTTGTCATTAAAAATTAATTAATTAATGATTTAGGAATTTAGGTCACTCTCAAAATTCTATAAAAGGAGGGGAAAGGAAGGAAGAAAAGGAGAAAAAAAACGGTTAGCTGAACGTACGCTGTCGAATTGTGGCTTGACGGGTTGCTTGTGAGGAGTTGGGTTTATCTCAGCTGTGTTGGAGTGGTAGCTCAGCCGTGGAGGCGAGCTGAGACGCTAGTCTATCTCTGGTTCTTGTGTGGCCCCTTTGTGGCTCGGGGGGCTAAGGGGGAAGCAGAGTACCCCTAGCGTTGGCTGGGAGGTATCGGTGAGCTTTCTACGGTCGGCGAGCGGGACGCGGCATGGAGCGCGGGATGTCTTCCAACGCAGGCGTAAGGCAACGGTATAATTTTAATTGGTAAAGTAGAAAGCATTTTATATTCGGAAAATTTACTGTTATTGATGATAATATAGAGAGATTGTTTGGCATTACATTTTCGGCCATTTCGTTCAGCACTGTTATTGTGAGTTTGTTCTGGCAATGTTGAAAATGTTACCGCCGTTTCGGCCATGAGAAGAATGTATTTGTTGGGCGTTTTAGGGTATGCATGGTAGATATGGGGTTTTAATCTGGGTTTGAATGTGTTGATCTGGATTTTGATAACTGTGATTTGAAGAATACCTCTGTGTTCTTTTGATAATTGTGATTTGAAGAATACCTCTGCGTTTGATAACTTTGATTGAAGAGTACCTTTGCGTTTGATACCTATGATTTCATGGAGGAGTGACTCGGCGTTGCCGTCATACGGATGTTTTAAATAATGTAAGCGCGTGGGGCGTTTTACATCTGATCTGGCTTAATCGGTTTTTTTGGTCTACGTTGAAAGGTTATTGAGCTGCGTTTTTTGGTTTGGTTTTTGAACGTTTTTGCCACTGTTTTAGGGGCGTTTTTAGCCGCTGTTATTTGGGCGTCCTTCTTTACACAGCAAGCAAACTTTATTCGGCACTTTACTATACCCCGAGAGCCATTCCTATTGGGCGTCTTTTTCTTTTACTGTCATTGGGCGTTGGGCAATTGTTATTTTGGGCGTTTCATTTATATGCAGCGAGCCATTGCTTTTGGGCGTTCTCTTACAGACTGCGCCTCACTGCATTTCGCTTTATTCTCTGGAATTTGCGTGTTGAGGGTAAACCCAAATCGAATTGCCACCTGTATGCCTTCCGTTTGTGCGTGTTTAGTCTTATGCCAATGTTTGTTCTTGGTCCAGAAGTTGTAAAATCGCTGGCCTGTCGCTTTTCCTTATTGCGCCCCGTGTAATTCGTGGGCATCTCGTTTTTGTTCATACGACGTTCCTGGCAAACATTGGGCAACTCGTTTTTGTTATTTGCGTCCCGTATACATCGTTGGCAGTTTTTTTTTTTTTTTATCTTGCTGCAAATTTCACTGAGTGTAGCGATCGACTGGCCCTGGGTTCAAATTTTTATTGCTGAGAAGGTTCTGATCTTCTTCCCTAACCGTGACAGCCTTACCCTCTTTTTTAGAAAATTTTAACCCTGATTTTTGGATGTTCTGCTGAGGATACGGACTGCATGGTAGCATAATGGGTGCCCAGGTACTGTGAGTTAAAAGAAAAGGGAGTGGGGTTCGGTTGCAGCTGTACTAGTTAGTTTTACATAATCATTTGAACCAGATCCGTGCACCCCCATAAATCTAGACAATTACTATATTCCTTAAATGCATACGCCGTAACTAGCTGATGTACAGCGTGAGAGAATGATCTGGGACTCTTGTTTTCTTTTAAAATCATGAAAGGTTTAATGGTTCTGATATATATGCTGCAGTGTTCGATATTTTCGTATTGATTAATTTCAGGGTAAATGTTACATGATGATGTAATCGCGCAAATGTGAGGGAGGATAGTAAAATGTTAATTACATTATATTATTGAAATGGTAATGTAAGGGAATTTGATTGCTTTTGTTTAGTAAATGTTAGAGTCACCATTAATCTACAAATATGAGGTGAAATTATATATTGTCCCTTTAATTTGGCAATTTTCAACGTTGGCATTTTTATCATCGTTATTTGGGTCCTTTCTAACTTGGGTATTTTTAATATGATCAWTTTAATATGGTTTAGTTACATATTGTCATTKMAATMTTGATGTCATTTGATATTTTAAACATTGATGGTTATCTTAATTTAATGTTAATTGCTAAGTGGATAGTTTGTCATGATCATTTTTAATTTTATATTATAGTTTGTCCTTTTTAAATTATGAAGTAGATTGTATTTTCAAGTAGTGATTATTATATTATAGTTTGTCCTTTTAAATTATGAAGTAGATTGTATTTTCAAGTAGGGATTATTATATTATAGTTTTTCCTTTTAAATTATGAAGTAGATTGTATTTTCAAGTAGTGATTCATGTATCCATGATGCTACTTCCCTATTGTGACATCTTTAACTAATTGCTATCTTAATATTGTCGTTTTAAACATGGATGGTTGTCATATCCCGATAATGCCTTCTTAACTTTTGTCTTTGAAATTTATTATTTTAGATTGCCATTTAAATTATGAGGCATGTTGTTATTTTCAAATTAACATTACCTATAATTATGATGTCAATTGTAGTGCATTACTATTGGACCTTAATGAATGATTTTATCTTGTTTAGTCATTATGAAATTAGTAGTTGTAGCATGTAAGAGGTAGGATAACGGTAAAGACATGGTCCGGATTGTGAGACAAATGATAGATAGTTAATGTTCCATGACAGTGATATTGTAATTTTTAATTATTGATTAATAACATGTGTGGTGCGATACCCTGGAATTACGAACCTTAAATTACCCACAATTAGTATATTGGGTGGTTGTTCTGTCAGATAATGTCGATCTTGAGTGTTCGTTGTCAGAGTCCTCTTGACACGCGCCTTCCGTAAGAGGCGCAATTGTTCTTCTTATTTATGTTGTACTTGATTGTGATCAGTTTTACTTTTGTCGTGGTTGCGTCTTGTTGGTCATCGGGTGGCAACGTAGAGTCAAGTGTGTTGTTACTTCTACACGCGCACACACACCTTAAACTCAATTTTTTTTTTTTTTGCACCTGTCACTAGAATGGTTGTCGTAACGAGGAAGGTTGTTACACATTGTGACACTTTTTAGGTGGCACAGTAGTCGGAACTACCTCTGGTATTCTGTAGAGATGACCCCCCAAAGTAACAATGAAACTATGGGGTCGAGACTCATAAACAACATGGCGCTTCCACATATATGGCTGGCCCAAGAGAAAATCACAAACATCCAGTGGAGCAACATCACATAATACCTTGTCCTTGAAGGGCTGGATGCCATATGACAA
The DNA here is from genome assembly GCA_009831015.1 of Picea engelmannii. Lineage (NCBI taxonomy): Eukaryota > Viridiplantae > Streptophyta > Pinopsida > Pinales > Pinaceae > Picea > Picea engelmannii. The sequence goes on along the minus strand of ML786906.1, from coordinate 66,269 downwards.
TCGACATTGCTGGCTGACACAAAGATCTTGTCCTTGGCGAAGCCACCCGATGTTGTATGGCTGCGAGTGTGGTGTTTTCGACAATCCCAACTGTTTGACGACCTCTGCTGAGATGAGGTTCTTCTAGCTTCCGCAATCAACAATAAAATGCAGTGGGGTCCCCTTCACCCACATTAGTGAATGAAAAAGGCACTCCCCCTCTTCGGGATCTGTTGGTTCTTCTGGTTGAATTGCTGCGGTTACGACAATAGCAGTGGGGTCTGCGTCAATGATCTATCCTTTACCAGTATTTTCAGAATCGGATTCTGAATCAGGGTTTGGCTCCTTGTCTTTGATCTTGGCCACTAATGACTGTTTTGAGCGACATTCATCGGTGTTGTGCCAGGGGCTTTTGTGGAAATCGCACCATTTTCCGGTGTCCTTCTTTGTCTTCCCGTGACCCTTCTTTTCCTGTGTCCTGGACTGGTTTTCAGGAGACTGTTTGTTAGGGCCGTCTTTGTCATACTTCAATTGTTGCGGATTTGTAGACCTGAACTCCCGTTTTTTCTGGTGCTTAAATTTCTGCTTGATTTTAACAATATATCGATAAGCAACACTGAGTGATGTGATGTCCAGAAAATCCATTTCAGTCTGGATGTATCTGTGTAGAGCCCCACGGTATTTCAGAACCAAATGCCGCTCGGAGTCTTTGATACCTAGCTTGGTGCGCAAGGTATGGAGGGTATTTGTGAACTATGGAACTGCTTGGCCCCTCTCTTGCCGCAGTGTGGCCCATCTCATGTACTGGTCCTTATAGTTGCCAACAGGGTAGTACTGTTCCTTTATCACATCCACAAACAAATCCCAAGTGGGATCGGCCCCGTATATTCTAGACTCCTATGTGGAACTTTGCTCCCAGTAAGTTTCCCACTAATGTTTGACATGAGGGAGAACTTTAAGGAGTGAAAAGGTGAACTTTTCTTTGTCGGAGAAATTGTGAACATAGAAATAACCTTCTAGCAAAGTTAACCATTTTTCTAGGGCTTCTGCATCTATCTGTCTTGCAAATACAAGAATATCAAAATTAACTTGTACCTTGAAAGGCGAGGTGCCTCCAAAGTGGTCGCTTGATGAAGATGTGCCTGCTATTATTGGCAGGCGTTAAAGGACGTGGGAAAAATTCTCCATCATTTCATCCCTCTGTCGCGTGAGAGCTTGCTCAAGCAATAGATTGATATGATCGTCTGCTCTGTCGTTTTTCTTTTCTTCCACCATTGAGGGTTTCTTGGGTGTGCGAGAGCGATTGTCTTAAAGAGAGACAAGATCGAGACCCAACTTGCTATACTCGGACCTCGTCGGGGACATGCACTGAAAAAAATGATCAAGAGCAGCCTGCTCTGATACCACTGATCCAGATTATTTTCGGCACAAAACGAGATCGGAGATATACTAAAGAAATGCACAGAGATATCACGTATATCCAATAATATAACAGAAATATATCGGAGATGAAACCATAAACACAGAGATACAGTAATACACGATTTCTATTAATGAAATAAATGTACAGAGACTGTAAAAATACAGAGTGAAAGACTCGTTAGAATGATGGCAACTTATCTCTAAGAAGAGATGTGACGGCTACTCGCATTCGCAAGAAGATGATTACAATGAGGCTCTGAAGGCCTTTTTACAATAAGTAGGAATGCCAAAAACCCTAGACATTCAAAAACCTAACCCTAGGAGATGAAGCGCCAAAAGTCATGTGGGCCCCGTTTGGGTAAGTGAGTACATCAACTTCCCGGGGCCGTAACTTTTGCATACGATCTCCATTTTAGGCGTGTGATAGCTCGTTGGAAAGGTATCATCGAGAAGATTCATTTTGGGGGCTCAATCATGCATTTAGTTATCATTGAGAACCTCGATCTCGAAAAACCTTCATTTGGGCCCTCAAAATGGCCCCGGAAGTTAAAACATGCTAAAAATAGTAAATTGCCAAAATTGCCAGAAAACTATTTTGAGCCATTTGGAAAAGGTGGGTGGACACCGATATCCACCTGGATCAATCCTCCATCCTTAGGAATAAATGGTCTCCATTGCATTGAGTTCCCGGGGGAGAGGGAAAAGCGTTTGTTGAATCTGCATCTTGGTGAGTTGCTTGTCTTGTTGGAGACATCGCATTGCTCAGTTTCTAGAAATCTATCACGAAACTGTTGAGGTTGAGGCTGTTCAACAAGTCGAGATACATGAGAGGACGATGTGCAGAAGGAATCTTTGCACTTTGATGTGGCCTTATCAACCTGCTTCTGTTGGATAGAAGGTGCTTGGAGCAAGACTGTAGTGGTTGCAGTGTCCTTTTGTTCTCCTTTTGAACAGATTGTGAAAAAGTTGAATTTTGCAGTATGAGATACTACCTTGCGACACTTTTTAGGTGGCACAGTAGTCAGAACTACCTCTGGTATTCTGTAGAGATGACCCCCCAAAGTAACAATGACACTACGGGGTCGAGACTCATAAACAACATGGTGCTTCCACATATATGGCTGGCCCAAGAGAACATCACAAACATCCAGTGGAGCAACATCACATAATACCTCGTCCTTGAAGGGCTGGATGCCGTATGACAATCGACATTGCTGGCTGACACAGAGATCTCGTCCTTAGCGAAGCCACCCTATGTTGTATGGATGCGGGTGTGGTGTTGTCGACAATCCCAACTGTTTGACGACCTCTGCTGAGATGAGGTTCTTCTGGCTTCCACAATCAACAATAAAATGCAGCGGGGTCCCCTTCACCCACATCTGTGAATGAAAAAGGCGCTCCCCCTCTTTTGGATCTGTTGGTTCTTCTGGTTGAATTGCTGTGGTTGCAACAATAACAATGGGGTCTGCGTCAATGATTTTTCCTTTACCAGTATTTTCATAATTGGATTCTGAATCAGGGTTTGGCTCCTTGTCTTTGATCTTGGCCACCAATGACTTTTTTGAGCGACATTCATCGGTGTTGTGCCATGGACTTTTGTGAAAATCGCACCATTTTTCGGTGTCCTTCTTTGTCTTCCCCTAACCATTCTTTTCCCGTGTCTTGGACTGGTTTTCAGGAGACTCTTTGTTAGGGCCGTCTTTGTCATACTTCGATTGTTGTGGATTTGCAGACCTGAACTCCCATTTGTTCTGGTGCTTAAATTTCTACTCGATTTTAACAACATATCGATAAGAAACACCGAGTGATGAGATGTCCAAAAAATCCATTTCATTCTGGATGTATCTGTGTAGAGCCCCATGATATTTTAGAACCAAATGCCGCTTGGAGTCTTTGATACCTAGCTTGGTGCACAATGTATGGAAGGTATTGGTGAACTCTGGAACTGCTTGGCCCCTCTCTTGCCGCAGTGTGGTCCATCTCATGTACTGGTCCTCATAGTTTCCAACAGGGTAATACTGTTCCTTTACCGCATCCACAAACAAATCCCAAGTGGGATCGACCCCGTATATTCCAGACTCCTCTATGGAAATTTGCTCCCAGTAAGTTTCCCACCAATGTTTGACATGAGGGAGAGCTTTAAGGAGTGCGAAGGTGATCTTTTCTTTGTTGGAAAAATTGTGAACAGAGAAATAACCTTCTAGCAGAGTTAACCATTTTTCTAGGGCTTCTGCTTCTATCTGTCCTGCAAATACATGAATATCAAAATTAACTTGTACCTTGAAAGGTGAGGTGCCTCCAAAGTGGTCGCTTGATGAAGATGCACCTGCTGTTATTGGTAGGCGTTGAAGGATGTGGGAAAATTTTTCCATCATTTCGTCCCTCTATCGCGTGAGAGCTTGCTCAAGCAACAGATTGATAGGATCGTCTGCTCTGTCGTTTTTCTTTTCTTCCGCCATTGAGGGTTTCTTGGGTGTGCGAGAGCGATTGTCTTCAAGAGAGACAAGCTCGAGACCCAACTTTCTATACTTGGACCTCGTCGGGGCAATGCACTGAAAAAAACGATCAAGAGCAGCCTACTCTGATACCATTGATCTAGATTATTTTCGACACGAAATGAGATTGGAGATATACTAAAGAAATGCACATAGATATCGCGTATATCCAATAATATAACAGAAATATATCAGAGATGAAACCATAAACATAGAGATACAGTAATACACAATTTCTATTAATGTAATAAATGTACAGAGATTGTAAAAATAGAGAGTGAAAGACTCTCTAGAATGGTGGCAGCTTATCTCTGAGAAGAGATGTGACGACTACTCACATTCGCAAGAAGATGATTACAATGAGGCTCTGAAGGCATTTTTACAATAAGCAGGAATGCCAAAAATCCTAGACATCCAAAAACCTAACCCTAGGAGATGAAGCGCCAAAAGTCACGTGGGCCCTGTTTGGGTAAGTGAGTACATCAACTTCCCGCGGTCGTAACGTTTGCATACGATCTCCGTTTTAGGCGTGTGATAGCTTGTTGGAAAGGTATCGTTGAGGAGATTCATTTTGGGGGCTCAATCACACCTTTGGATATCATTGAGAACCTCTATCTCGAAAAACCTTCATTTGGGCCCTCAAAATGGCCCCGAAAGTTAAAACCTGTTAAAAATAGTAAATTGCCAAAATTGTCAGAAAACTATTTTGAGCCATTTGGAAAAGGTGGGTGGACACTGATATCCACTTGGATCACATATGAAACTCTTAATCCCAAATATCATTCAAGAGAAAAGAGACATGTACTTGAAAACAAATCTGATTATGAATAAGAAAACATCAGAATTTCCACTGGTTTACTCACAAACATAAAACAATCAAATTCTTTGCACAAGATTAACATGCATTCAAGTAAGAAAAAGATAGAAATATAGACAAGAATATAAATCTGACCATCAAATAGCCTTTTCCATTTAGTATCAAGATGAAATAATTCTTTTCTTTACAATGTCTTCTCAAAACTGGCTAATGGATCCCAACCAATCAACCTTAACTTCTCCTTCTACCCTAGTTTTTATAGAAATAATACATATTTATCAAGATCCATAATAAATGGATCTGAAAACCTCATCATCTATATTTAGTTTCTTGTTTCAAATAATCAAGGAGGAGATCATATCTGATCTCCAAGTCGAATTGATTAGGTGGCTTATCAACTGCTGTCCATGAGATTTTTTAGGAAAATAAATCTGGCAAATTACTGAAAAATAGGGTCCAAAAATCTCTTCTTATATCCCAAACTATGATATTTGTGTAAAACACGAGAGAGGTTTTTGTGAAGGGTCTTGTTCCCAACAAAAACCTCTTTTGGTTTCCAAAAAATCATCTCCAGCTGCTTTGAAACCTCGCCAAATATTGGTCACTAAAACAAGAAATCATTTATTGTGAAATCTCTGAAAAATAGGCCTCAAAGATAAATTTGAACCTCTTAAACTGTAATATCTTTGTAAAAACTGAGAGAGGTTTTTGTGAAGGGGCCCGTTCCCAACAAAAAAATCTTTTGGTTTCAAATAATTCATCTCCATCGTTTCAGAAACTGCTCTTGAAGATAAAGACTAAAACAAGGGGGAAAAACAAAGTATTGTATATATTTGATTTCTGTCTTTCTTCTTTTTTATTGATTCTTTGATATGGATTCCTTTGTTGTCTTAAGGATTATCATTTGGAACAAGAAACTTCATTGTGGGTGTGAATGTCTAACTCTTCCTCTATTTTTTGTTTCTTTTTCGGTGCTTTGGTGGCCTGATTGTAGCTTTTAATTCTTTTACCCTGTCATTTTCATCCCTTATTTCCATTATGAATTCTAGATGTTCTTCAACTGGAGCAGACTGATTCAAGTCAATAGATAACCTATGATTTTTTATTTTGAAATCATTCTTATAATCCTTATAATATGAACTACCATCAATCTCCTCTGCTTCAACATTATCTGACATTTTAATCCCATGATAATCTTGCAGCTCTGTCTCTAGGAAAGAATCAAATTTTGATTTGATCTTAGCCTCAAATGGATTATTTTCAAGATTTGTTGAATAACCCTTTTTCAGAGATGATTTGGGTACGGTTTTGGACTTTATACTTAGTTTTTTGGAAGCTCTGGTAACATGCTTCATGGGGTGATCTTCTACATGTTTGCACTTCCCATCCTTTTGTTGTTCTTCCATAGTATCATATTCATCATTAGGCTCTAATGTTACCCTTTCCCTTTGTATGAAGAATTCATAGGTGATCTTCCCTTTTCCTCCCCTGCACTTTCTGTTGTGTCATCAAAGTTCTAAGAAAACATCAAAGAAATTCCCTCATGATAGCCTTGTAGCATTGAGCAGAATTTAAACCACCCCGCCCTTCTGAGCCTTTGCGAAATCTTTGGGTAAGTTTCAAGCAATTCAATGCCCTCTAGTTCTAGTCAAGTAACTTTCCCGCTTTTCTTAGGTGCCATAATGCATATCAATGAATTTCAGAGTCTATCTAGGGTTTCTGTTAGGAACAACTATAGATTTTCTGAAAATGATGTGGAAGAGGTTGACGACCTGCAAAGCTTGTATAAACTAAAACCAAATATAATAAAGACTCGGGTGTAATCTTTTAACCATCATGCTATGAAACCAACAAACCTGCGATATGATTTAAAGTGAAGGAGTACAACCCCGATATATTCAAATGAGTATAAAACCGAGGACATGACTTTGGTCCTTAATCATCAATCATGCTAGCTTTTATGATAAAATATCGGGTGTCTTCTGACATGATTTCGTGAAGTGGCACATGCAAAATGATGATTATTCCGAGAGCTACAAGAATAACGCTATTATTGTAGCTCGCCCTTTTCCATAAGATAGCATTCAAATTTAAAAAGAGAAAAGGACTTGTGATTTGATGGAGATATTCTAAACCATCTAATTCTACTTTAATCAAACGGAAACATGGTAATAAACACACAAAACACACAAATGCAATCTCAATTTAACACTATAGAAGCATAGAAAGCAAAGTGCAAAATAATGCTAGGGATAGACAGGTTATGGAAGAGAATAAATCAACAGTCATTAGCAAAGTTAAAGGCTAACATGATGGATACTTATTTTTCCTATCTTTTTCCATATCTTGGTTATAGACACTTTCTAGAAGAATATTCTAAAATCAAAGAAACAAGAGATGAGATAATCATTTTTATCTATACAATCCTTAATAATAAATATAAGGGTGACAAGGTAATTAATTTTATAATGCTGATTCATGAAGCTATCTTATCCTTTAGATCTTTTATTATTTTTCTTGGCACATTGATTAATTTTTGTTTCAAGAATCAAGACAAATAACTTTGATAAAAGGGGGCTAATCATGATACTTGAGTAACTGGTTGTATTATTTTGGTTTTTGGATTTGGAAATGGAAACAATTAAAAATTTAACCCATTTTTTAGGGAAGCCTTTCTTGTTGACTTGATTAAAAAGATGTTTGATACGAGGCACCAGGATCATACTCCTAAATTCTAAAATCTCATCTTTGTAAGCTTAATACCTTTACCTTTTCCCTTATGAGATGCTTAATGCCAAACTTTGTATCCTTAGTTGAGAAAATCTTGGTTTAGAGATGGGTGGTTTGGATGTATTTAAAGATGTGAAGGGACACATTAATCTTTTTAAAGTAGGAGTTCTAGAAACTTATGTTGATATTACTTGTTTCTTGAGGTTTTTTTAGGGATGATGTTGGCCCAAAACAACTTGGGTTCTCTTTTCCATAATTCTAGACATCTCTCTTGATTTTTGATTAGATATTGATGTTTTTTATTTTTTTATTATTAAAGACTTATAACATTTCATCTTACTATCTATGTTAAACCCATCATAAATGGTTCTAATATATTTTCTTAAAATTTTACATTTTAGATCATACCACAAGATTGAAAGATGTTGCTTATTGTTGATATGAATTTTTCAAATTTTTTTCAAGCATTGAGATAGTTTTGAAGTGAATTTTTTCATATAAATTCTAGATATTTTATTTTTCATATAACAATTGAATAATTATTATAACTCGAGAAAATGAGTATTCAAAGAGAGCCCAATTACCTATATCATCCATATAGGTTTCCTCGAAGATGATATCTATATATAATGTTACCATGATGGTGAAATGATTAGACGTTGTCTCATTTTCCTCATTTTTTCCCAAGGAAAACCTTGAAGGATCTCCCCTTATTCCTCACAATATCCAGATGGAGGGTGGTTCAACTTATACCCACAATAATGGTTGGTAACCTTGAGGGACTTGACCATATTTGAACCTATGACCTATGCCCTCCATGTCAACAATATTCCTTGGGAATATGGTTCAACCATTTAAGCTAACCTTTGGGTATTGTTTTCCAAGGAAAAACTCATGGGATCCACCCTCTTCCTTGAATTATATGGATGGAGAGTAGTTCAACCGCCAACCATAGTAGGAGTTGGTAACTTAGAGGGATTTAGGTGGACTCAAATATGAGCTAAACTAGAACCAATGAAATATCTCTTGAAATAGTCTATTTGATTTGATTAAGCTAACCCACTAGCCTTCTAAAATTTGAAGGACATTGGTGGAATTTGATCCACTTATGCATGCATATATCATGAGATCATTAAACTTACACTCTCTAAGTGCAACTACATGTTCAACCATTACCTTAAGGTGATCCCATGGCTCTAAATAAAGTCCTCATGGTTTAAAAGTGAATGACATGGGGGTGGGATTTGGAACACTTAAGTTTGCATGGGTCATGAAATGACCATTTGATATAATATCCGAGTGATCCCATGGATCTAGGAAATCTCTCATGGGAATTGAACCTTTCCCACTAGTGAACAAATCCTTTCCCCTCACCAATGAATCCAACCCCTTTGGGAAGTTCATTATCCTCATTTATCTCAACACTATCAATTTTATTCAACAAATGAATTGAGGATATGAGATAATCAATGAAACTTCTACCTTCTCACGAATGCATGTCATAAGGTGAGAGCCACATCAACAATCCAATGCATACAAATGATTATGTCATGGAAAAAGGTCATTCTAAGAAGCTCATTTCCATATGAATTCATTTTAGTATATTTATAACTTTTAAATGTATTTAAGGTTTTAAAGACCAAAATACTCTTATATTCATAAAAGCTCCATAATATGACTATGAGTTAGAATATTGAAATGTGTGTCAGATTTAAAGTTGATGAGAGGGATGTATCATCAAAATTAAACATTATAATATTATGATTATGAGTCCAAAATATGGTACACTTTTGACAACATAAACATAGACATATGTTTTGTTTGTGTTAAATATGGAATTATATGGCCATTATCATCCAATTTGCGGAGATTATGTAACATAGGACAAAAAATCATATTTTGAATAAATAAATGATAAATGAGAAAAACAAATTCTATTAGTTGGAATTATATTCCAATTAATATTAGTAGGCTATAAAATAATATTAGTTGGGATTAGATACCAACTAATTAGATTTGAGAGTGTAAACCCATTTGTATGTATATTTTGGTTATGAAGTGTAGTTCTATTAATTTGGGATTCTTTCCAAACAAACTAAATGCTACATTCATTCCTCTTATGTTAGTTATGCGATTTTATTAAGTTGAGATCCTTTCCAATTAAAATGGAACTAGATCCTACTTTCTCTCCTAGATATTTTTTTTTTCTCCAAGTAATTATAGAGTTTGTATTATGGAGTTTCTCAATAAAAGTAAAAGACTTAGTGTATTAAAAAAAATATTTTAGATATTTTAAATATTTGAAACATTTGCTAATACTAATTGAACATAAATGTTGTTAATGTATCTGTATAAATTTTCCTAGACAAAAAGAGGTTGTATCCACAAAAAGAGGTTGTATCCACAAAGTTGTATCTTTTGGGGGAGATAAACAACCTCAATCTCAAATCAAATCATGTTATTCCACACCACACCACTAATTCTTCCAACTTAACAGAGGAACTGAAGTCGCATGGAGGGGGCTTCTTTCGATTGATCGATTGACCTCCGTATTCTAGTTATGATGCTACACTCGGTACATAGTCGACCAACAGGGACTTCGTTTTATGAGTGGAGATTTGAGCGGGATTGAAGAGCGGTCGACTGGACTTGAAAGAATGAACAGGTAATGAACGGAATGACAGGAAGGTGGGTTACTCTATCTCGATAAGTAGGCAACCAACCCAGCAACACTGAAGGTTTTATAGAACAACCCACAAATTCGTGAAGGCTCTATCTAGATCTCCTTTAATCATTGATTAGTCCAAGGATCTCTTCCCAACGAACTGTTCTCATGAAGATCGATAACCAGTTTGTCCAGAAGTCTCCAGTTGCGATCCGGAAACCGTGTCTGGAATTTCTTGTTTTTCTTCAAACCATTCCTGCGTCCAAACGCTCTACCCACTCAAGAAAGTACTTAGTTCGATTATGCACAGAAACTGGTAAATTCCACATAATGATTATCGACCTGTAACTTGTGTCGAGCTTGGCAGCGATCAGAGGATTATTAATCTTCAGGTCCTTTTGGGTCGATCGACTTTTTCAGTATTGGAAATTTTGCGGTTGGTACCTTCAAAAATTAATATGGCAAACAACTATTAATATCACTTATTGGAAATCCGATGATGTAATTCCAGTTAAATCCTCAATGAGTCTGTTGAAGGGACTCTTCTTTGATTGCAAACCAAGCTATATCAGTTCGAGCATTGCTGGTTTGTTGTACGGAGTGTGTTATATATTTGATACGATTACCGTTGGAAATGACCGTTGGAGATGACCGTTGGAAATGACCGTTGGAGATGACCGTTGGAAATTCTTCAATAAACGTCGACCTGGATGGAATCCTGTGAATGAGTTTGATCCTAGGCCTTCTTCTGTTCCTTCTCTCGCGTGATTGTTGGACTCTCTAATTCTTGTTTCTAGGAATCAGGATCTTGAACTCAATTATATTCGGCTGTTCACTAAATTACCGTGTGAAGTCGATAGAAATCTCCGTTTTGATATAAAACTTGTCAAACTGTTGCGTTGTCCACCATTTTCCTGTACGCGTAGATTTATGCAAGGGTTCAGCTTTTCTTTAATTTAAGTCGTAGCCGTTACTCGGCTTTAAGTAGTTGACGAGCCTCCATAGACCCATCGTTAGCATGCCTAAATAATGCCGCTAAGGCATAGTTTAATTGTTTTACATTTTAGATGATTTTCTCTGTTTAATTTTGAATTTAGTAAGAATTTGTTGGATCTGCATATTTGAGTGGTTAATTTTGTATAATTTAAATAGTCAGACAGATTTTTAGTAAATTGATTCTATTTCTAGGTTTTTCAACACATTGAATTTATTTCTAGATTTTGAAATGCAATTTGAATAACAAAAAAATTATGATTTCATACAGATTTATATAGCAGGATTCCAACTAAAAAATTATGATTTTATACAGATTTATATGGCCAGATTCCAGAACCAAAACTTAAAATAGTTAGACAATACAGTTAGTTAATAGTGTGCAAAAAATATTGTCTGGTTAAATCTTTCCAATATTGAATTCTGAAAGTTGATAATATTTAATTAATTGAGTAATAGTTTGGGGGTTGTTTATCTGTTCTATTTTTTTTTTTTTTAGTCAGAATCTAACTACATAAATTAACAACAATTTTCTGTTATTTAAATTGCATATTGAATCCAGAAATAGATTCAAAGTGCTGAAAAACAGTGGGACACTTGAATTATACAAAATTAACCACTTAAATATGCAGATCCAACAAATTTTAGCTTTATAATTTCTATAATTCTAGTGTTAGAATTAACCACTCAAATATGTAGATCCAACAAATTCTACTAGTTATAATCTTTTAATTATTGTAAATAACCAATATAGTTAAAATGACAATTATATAATGGTTGTGATTAATGTCTTAAATTATATTTGAATTAATCTCATAAACGTTTTCAATAATATTGTATACCTCAATTACATTGCGATTATTAATATTCCTAATATAGTAATATCAATAATTGGTTAATTGCAAATTTATTTTTTAAGTTGAATTTATATTTATTATTGCAATTAATGATGGGTATATAATGTACGTTATTTTTGTTATCAAAGTTAAGTTTTTAGAATTCAAATGTGGATACTCTTAACTTTCATTTAGTTAAATTGATTATTTTTAAATTATTTTTTTTAGTTATATGATGTAATAAGTCATATATTAAATATTGGTATTAATTAATGTAGTTATTTAAAATTGACCATAATATTGTTATGGTTAGTTATATTTTGTGATAGAGATTAAAAGGATAATGATAAATAGCAATTTGGGACATTCTTATTTTCTTTTGGAATTGTCATGGTTTTTCATGGAGTAAAGGGTTTATAAAAAGTTGGATCTTGAGTGAAGTTGACATTATTTTCTTGAATGTAAGGTCCTTAATATGAAAGGATTTGTTTTGCTGTCCACATGGAACAAGAAGTCCTCCCATAGAAGGATTGGATGCATACCATTTTACATTATAATAAACGTCTCTCCTCATATATGGCGTCATATGAAAGATCCTTTCATTCAATACATATGGATGGAGATATATGATATTAACACTAATAATATTTATATAGCAATATGTTATTTCGCTCTTATTAACTCTACTTTTTATACAAAAAAACAATCTAGATAAGAATTGTCCCTACAAAAACTTAGAGAAAGATATTTATAATATGAAAAATGAAGGTAGTATCCTCATGTTAAAAGACTTCAATGCTAGAAATTCAACCAATAAAGCTATTATTTTAAGTAATGAGTCCGACCCTAATCCTCTTTGGCTAGATGAGGACCTTGTCTTAGCTAACAGTTACAAAAGAAACTCTGAAGACCTGATTGAGAATTTGTTTGGTACTAAGTTAATCAAGCTCTGTAGTTCTCAATATTTAATAATTTGCAATGGTCTAAAGAAGTGGCCAAATTATAATAGGATGATTTGTATCCATAGGCTTGGTAACAATCTTGTTGATTATGTAATATCAGATATCCCCATATACAACCAAATAGTAAACTTTGATATTTTAGATGACCTCGAACTTGACTCTGATCATAGAACTCTAACCCTAACTCTTAACTTTGCCATGCATAAAAGATCTATAGAGGAGCACTTTGACAACCAAAGGCACTTACTTTTTGACAAAAAAAAAGTCGATCTCTTCTTAAAAGACTTAAACAATGCTTTAAAACTCATATCGTATTAGAACAATATTGAAGTTGACTATTAGAATTTTACAACAAACCTCTCTACTTCATTTAAAAAATTCTCTATTGAGGTACTACGTAAAAATAAAAATAGTACAACTAACTCTTGGTATGATAATGAATGTAAAATTGCTAGAAAAGTCATTAGGGATGCATCCAATGCATCTTTAAAATATGATAAGATAAATAGATACAAACCTTAATTAAACCAGAAATAAATTTATATAAATAGAAAGCAAGAGAATCTTTTGCACCTATTTAAGATAGATCCTAAGAAATTATTGAGGCCAATTCTAACTCATAAAATTAAAGAAAATAATAAGATTCCCTTGAAGGAATGGAATTTCTACCTTAAAAATCTGTATGAATCCCCTAACATCATGGATAACATGCCAAAAAACTCTTCAAAGGATGGAGTGTTTTATACAGAAGACATTAAGTTTGGGGTTAAGCAGCTCTCAAAAGGAAAGCTAAGGACATCATAGGTTACCAAGTTAAAATATTAAAAATTGGAGGACCTATCCTCATGCCTCACATACATTTAAGCTCTTCAATTTAGTTATCCAGCAAGGTTTCCCAAAACCTTGGAATCAAAGCCTCATTGTACCTATTTTTAAAAGTGGGGATAAAAAAAATCCCTCTAATTATAGGACCATTATGATTAGCCCCATTTTAGCTAAGCTATATGGAAGTGTTTTGGAAAAGAATATAGGCACAAGGCTAGAAATCCATGGAAAAATAGCTAGAGGCCAGGCTAGGTTTAGAGGCTACCATTCCACTATGGACCATCTAGTTACCTTTAGGATCATTGCAGAGGAGTGTCGTAATGATACAATTAATCTCCTTTGTTGTTTCGTTGATTTTAGAAAATCTTTTGACACTATGCTTAGGACTAACCTCTGGAATAGGTTAGAAGAGCTTAAAGTCCCTTTCAAGTTAATAATTTTTGTAGTAAGGCTATATGAGAAAGTTATTTACAAGTTTAGGAACACTAAGGGTTGGTTGGAAGAAATTAATTGTAATATAGGATTCAAGCAAGTTTGTCCCCTATCCCCTACTCTTTTCGACATCTATGTTGATAAATTATAATATATTGTTTGGGGGATGCAGGTTGTGTTGGCTTGAATTTTGCTAGTATAGTCATTATCCTCCTTATTTATGTTAATGATATTGTTCTTACATGGCGAAGAGTCCCTATGACCTAGGTAAGCAACTAATAACCCTCAAGGGTTTCTTCTCTAGAATTGGCATGACTATGAGCAATGACAAAACAAAGGTTATGATAATTAAATCCAAAAGGATGGCCTACGATAATTTTGTTTATGAAAACAATAGCTTGGAGGAAGTGCCTTCATACAAGTATATTGGAATTGATATCCACGACAAGCTCAATTGGAACTATAGCGTTGAAAAAAGGATAAATGGAGGGTGGAAAGCTTATTATGGGCTTTAAAACAATTGCAAATTAGTATACCTTTGGATTTGGGATTAGAAAAACTCCTCTTTCACACTCTCTTCACTCCAGTTATCTTATATGGATGTGAAGTTTGGGGTTGCAGTATATCTAGAGAATCCTGGAGAAATATAGAATTGATCCAAAAGAATTTTCTAACTTATAATCTCAAAATTAAGGGCAATACAACCTATCCTATCATCCTCATAGAAACAAGCCTTTCCCCCATTTGGAGCATTGCTATGATTGGATACCTAACGTACAAGAACAAGATAAAAAACATAGATGACAAGAGACTCCCCAAAATTTCTTCAAACTCTAGCCAAAACCACCAACATCTGAAGCGCAGATGGCATAAAGATGTTGAATCTTGGCTAAATCATTGGGGAATACAAGAAGAATACATCATGAAAAATATCAATAATATTACAAATATTATCACTTCTAAATTTAAGGAGAATATGTGGTGTGATAAAGAATTAGTAGATAAAAGGAAATTAAAATACTACAAGGAGGTGGTCAACCCTAATTTAGAAGATCAAAATTACCTCACAGTTTTTAAAAGTGCAAAGAAGAAAATCAACATTGCTAAAATAAGAACAAACTCTCACGAGCTATATAGTGAAACTGGGCATTGGACAACTCCCAAAACAACATGGGATGAGAGAATCTGTCACCTTTGTGACACTAAGCGAGTAGAAGATGAAAAACATTTCCTCTTGATTTCCTTGCCTATACCCATATTAGATCCCAATTTAAAAATATTTTCCACATTATCGACCTTCCTAATATCCCAAGTCATCAAAACTATGGTGATCTTGGAATGCTTCTCTCAATGTTTTTTGAGCATAGAAATACAATTTAAAGAATTTGAAGTAATCTCGTACCTTCTTAAGGTATGATATACCAATTGGTTTCAGTGGACGTTCATGATTATCATCATCATTGATCCGGATTTATGTAGGAACACAATGAAATACAGAAATACACATAAACACAGAGATGCAGCGGAAATAAGACTTCATTTCATTAATAACAAATGACTGAAAAATGCTTACAGACAGAATGTAAATAAACTAGCTAAGGCACTGGTAGCTTATCTCTGAGAAGAGATGTGGCTGCTACTCGCATCCATGAGAAGATGATTACAATGAGGCTCTAGAGGCATTTTTACAATACACGAGAATGCCAAAAGTCATAGACATCCAAAAACCTAACCCTAGGAGATGAAGCGCCAAAAGTCATGTGGGCCCCGTTTGGGTAAGTTAGTACATCAACTTCCCGGGGTCGTAACTTTTACACACGATCTCCGTTTTAGGCGTGTGATAGCTCGTTGGAAAGGTATCGTCGAGGAGATTCATTTTGGGGGATCAATCATGCCTTCGGCTATCATTGAGCACCTCGATCTCAAAAAACCTTCATTTAGGCCCTCAAAATGGCCCCGG
>ML786906.1:31909-45621 GCA_009831015.1 Picea engelmannii | reverse complement strand
CGCCAAAAGTCATGTGGGCCCCGTTTGGGTAAGTTAGTACATCAACTTCCCGGGGTCGTAACTTTTACATACGATCTCCGTTTTAGGCGTGTGATAGCTCGTTGGAAAGGTATCATCGAGGAGATTCATTTTGGGGGCTCAATGATGCCTTCATCTATCATTGAGCACCTCGATCTCAAAAAACCTTCATTTAGGCCCTCAAAATGGCCTCAGAAGTTAAACCTGCTAAAAATAGTAAATTGCCAAAATTGCTAGAAAACTATTTTGAGCCAGTCGGAAAAGGTGGGTGGCCACCAATATCCACCTGGATCAATCATCATCATCATCATCATCAAACTTTAGTTATTCACAATACTTTTTAATTATGACTATTCATGAGTAAAGTAATAATAATATGTTGTTATTGTGTGAATACTTTTTTTTTCCACTGAAAATTGCACATTATATTAAGATATATAATCTGTTCACAATATCAAAATCATTACAGCCATATTACTCTTCTTGAGTAACAATATCTAACCATATCAGAGAAGCTACATAACACATAAAAAATCCCTTCAAAAAATGGCTTGATAGACTGTCCAAACAAAAGACAAAACTTTTTCAAAAAGTAGTTTTTGTCTTACATACATACCAAAAATACAAAAAAAAACAACCTTCATACAAGTCTTCACATAGATAGTGCCCACTAGAATGAATGCTAGTACAACTTTAAAAAGTTCATTGGTACCTCATGACCATCTACCCACTGATTGTATGCTATGGATCCTAGGCGCGCAGTGACGACCCTTTTTGATAAAAATCAACCTCTTGGTTCTCTTCTCTGTATACATGCAAAAATGTAATAGATGAAAACAACTTGAAGAGTTCCTTTATCCTGTCCTTCCAACAGTCTATTGAGATTGCCTGTAGAGATCCTTTTTCATTAAGCCAATAAATTACTATTTTTGAATCCCCTATGACATACAAGTCAGTGATAGAGAGTCTATGAGCCAAGTTTAGAGAGGCCCAAACACCCAAAAGTTATTCTCTTGTGTTTGTTCCTCCGCCACAGTTAAGAGTCCACTTGTAGACTATATGTTCATTGATATTGATGACTCCACCCGCACCAATTTGTTCCCCATTTTTTTCAGCAGCCCCATCAAACCATTTTATGATTTTATTAATTGGTAAAGTATGGAATGGACATCTAATAGAGTGAAAATTTTCCTGTGGCCTATGGCTTCTCACCACACCTAAGGAGAGAAAATAAACCTTCTCAAAAGATGGTTTCCTTGACTAAAATATAGCCAAGTTCCTTTCAAGCCAAATGAACCAACATATGAAAGATGACAAGGATAAACGATTTTGATTCTGATAAGCCCAGTTTGTAAACCAATCCTTCATTGTTGTTCATGTCCACCCTATAGAAAGCGTGTGTTCCTCTTTGATCTTTTTCCATACAGTGCGAGTGAAAGGGCATTGTACAAAAACATGAGTTCCAGTTTCCCCATTTCCTTTGCAAAGATGATAGAATCCTGGCCCAACCCAACCTCTCTTTTGAAGGTTATTCCAAGTAAGTAATTTGTCTTCAATGAGAAGCCATCAAAATAGCTTAAACTTTTGTGGGAAATCCCATCCCCACAATTTTCTCCTCCATCCTCCTATTTTGTTTTTACACAGCTTGGCTGTAAGAGCATTGTAAACATTTTTAGTTGTTATCAGTCCATAAATATCACCACCTGTCCATCTTAACTCATCCTGTCTATCATAAATAGAAATTCTATCTCCAATCAAGCTCGCCCTGTACCGATCCCAAGCAGAATCGAAGTCACCCTCCAAACCCATATCTGTATTGTCAAGCCAATTGGAGTAGATCGACCCCTGCATAGGAGCTCGACTAGATTGATATAGAAAATACACATTTTTTCTATTTAAATAAGTAATCAACTCAACAGTAAGTATGGAATCCTTCCCGATGCCCAAAATTTTATCCTTTCCAACAATAATGGAATCACCCGCACCCGGTTTCCAAGTGAGCCAATGCACAATAAAAGGTAAAGAGTTCAGAAGATTTTTCCAGGATTGGGAGCCAAAAGACGAGACTGGAAAAGATGAGCGTAGCCAAGTCGAGACAGAGATGTGGGGAAAGTATTTGTCTTTTAAAACCTTTTTCCAAATGCCTGGAAGCATCAATCTGCACCAAAAATATTTTGCAACCAAAGCCCTTGAAAAACAATAGATTTTTCTCAGACCCAAACCGCCAAAAACCTTAGGTTTTGAGATGGTCTCTCAATTGCATCAGTGAAAGGTCGAAGCTTGTTTGTTACTAGATCAGAGAAAGGAAAAAAACAATTTACGAATCCGGTTCAGAACTGAATCTGGGATGTGTGCCAAGGCCATCTAATAAACTGGTTGTCTTTCGAGCACCGCTTTAATCAAAACAAATATTCCTCCCAAGGAAAGAAAACAATTGCACCAGTGGTGAATACATTTCTCATATTTCAGCAAAAGCCACTGCCAATCCTCCACCTTGTAACTGTTCAAATTTAAATAGAAGCCCAAATATTTAAACCTGACCGATAGAATCAAGAAGCTAAAATGAAACAATGATTTCAAATCATCTAGAAGACCTTGTTGGACACCATAGTGTAAAATGGTAGACTTATTAACATTGATCATCAATCCAGTTGCACCACAAAAGGCATTTAAGAGTGTGTGTATTTCCTGCCATTCAGAAAAAGAAGCTTTGGAAAGAATAAACACATCATCCACAAAGAGTAGATGGATGATATTAACCATCCTAGAAACCTTTATTCCAGTTAGCTTCCCTTTAGATTGACTTTTTTTAAGAGAGAGACTCAAACCCTCCATCACTAGAATAAACAAAAGAGGAGACAATGGGCATCCTTGTCGCAATCCTCTGCCATTATTGAAGAATTTTGTGGCCTCCCCATTAATCAAAATGGCATATGTTTTCGAGGCAAAACATCCCATAATCCAGTTTTTCATAAGAAGTCGAAAGCCACAATGAATAAGCATAAGCCGTAGATAATCCCAGTTTGTGCAATCATAAGCCTTTTTTAAATCCAACTTCAAAATGATAGCTTGTAGTGTTTTTTCCTTAATACTGTGAAGGCACTCCTGTGTTGTCCCTATAGCATCTAGAATATGCCTTCCCTTGAGGAAACCCAATTGTTCTTCAGACAAGGTACAAGAGAGAATTGGTTTGATTCTCCTCATTGTTACCTTTGCAATAATCTTATAGAATAAATTTCACAGAGCTATAGGGTGAAAGTCAGTGAAGGAACTAGGATGGTTGGTTTTTGGAATCAGAGCTATGAAGGTAGAATTGATCAGACAAAAAACTTCACCACGAATTCTAGTTTCCTCCACAACAAATAGTAAATCTGTAGAAACCATATCAATGAAGTGAAGGAAGAATTATACAGTCCACCCATCAGGGCCTGGACTTTTATCCTTTGCAAAACCTTTAAGAACATCTGGAATTTCCTCAATTGTACAAGGATTTTCAAGAGTGGTGACTTCGTCCTCCAATGCAAGCTTTGGATACAAGCGAACAATATCCAACTGATCACACAAATTAAACTGACCCATGTCTTGGAAAAAGGAATTAAAGTAAGAAACCACTTCATCTTTAATAGAATATTGACATACATGAACTTGACCATCTTCATCAGTGATGTCCCATAGGTGTTTTTTGTTCCTCCTTTAGCTCGCAAATCTATGATTTTTTTTTGTGTGTTATCGTCTCCACTCTTAATAGAGATAGCCCTACTCTTTTTCCTCCATCATTCTTCTTCTGCCAACAGATATTTGTTGCACTTCGCCTCCAAAAACATCAAACGATGATCAAAATCATCATTAAGAAATCCTTTAAATTTATGAACATAGAGCAGTTCCAGATCAACTTCCATTTTTTTTAAATATTCCTGTTCCCGAATACTTTTTTCTTTCGACCATAATTTTACTCGTTTTTTAAGGAGGGATAATTCTCGACTAATATTATTTGTGCCCCTTATACTTGTTGAAATTGTACATCATTCCAAACTTCACTAGATAGAGTGGAAAATGAATCATCCCACAACAAAACAGGATTGAACTTAAAAGGATGAGCTACCGTCGACAGGCCAATATCCAGATGTAGAATAATTGGAGCATGATCAGATATGAATGGAAATTCCACCCACGATCTAAATATCATAGATGTACCTATAATTAATTTTCCACAAAAAATATGTCAAGTCTTTTAGCAATACTAGAGTCTCCTGATCTACCATTATGCCACGTTGGTGCCAACTCTGTCGAAGCCACATCCACCAATAATGAATTATCAAACAAATCCCTTAAAAAGACTGCCAAAGGATCTATCAAGGCTTCCATACCCCAAATCTCATTTGCATTTAAGGTGAAGTTCATATCACCTGCCATAATCGGATCAATATGAGCTAACAAACCCCTATCTTCCAATTTTTTCAAAAAAGGCTTTTGGTCTATGCAAGGACCATACACATTCATAAGTGTAAGATCCCTTTTATCTACTACACTGGAACCTGTCAAGAAAATACCGCCACAAGTGAGTACATGCGAGAAAACAAATAAACTTGGGTCCCATGACAAGAGAAGACCCCTCCAGTTTCCAACTGAGCTAATTGCACAAGACATCCAATCAGGCCTAAGAGAAAACATGAAATCCCTAGACTTCTCCTCTTTGGTTAAGGTCTCTTATAGAAAAATAACACTGGGTAAAGTATTTGAGAGAAGCCTGAGCATAGAGGCCATTTTTAGGGGTCCTCATACCCCTTTGATGTTAAGAGAAAGAAGTATCATGATTTTTCCCTTGCAAGGGATTTTATGCCTCTAAGTGCCCCCTGGTCAATAGTAGCTGAAAGTTGATTAGCCAAAAAGGAAAGGTTTGTGCCCTTTTTTTTTCGGGAACTTCTAGTCTTAACTGGGGATAATTCAAGTCCCAAACCCCATGACCAAGCAAGGTCCTTCCCAGACGATACTTCTGAACTACTAGAGACTGTTGACTCTTCTTTGGGCCCGCCCTAAACCACAACAAATTTCCCCAAGTAATTCGGGATAGGGACATGAATAGTAACCTCCCTATAGGAAGGTACCAAATCAGATAACATCCCATCCAATGAATGCTCACTAGATGCAGGTTCTCCATAACCAGGTAAAAGAGGTGAAAATTCTACCGATAAAATCTCAGGAAGTATTGGGTTAATCACGTCAAGAGTATCAATAGTGGTAGTGGAAGGCACACACTCATCTAACAATGAATCAGGAGTAAATAAAACTATCTTAGGATTCAGATCTAAATCCTCTATAACTTTATCATGAACAAAATTTTTAACAGTCACCTCATTTAAAACGGACTCCGATGAATAAAAAGAAACAAGATGATCTATTTCCAAAGTACAATAAAGTGAAGAAACTTAGTGTCTCAACTTACCAACAAAGGTGTTGTTCCAGGATGATGGACTGTTCAAGTCCCAAGCACTTGGGAAAGTACCATGCTCTTGCGCCTCTAGCTCCGGTGAGTAGCCACTTATGATATTCTCCTCTGAGGTTGTCTTGTCAATAGGCACTCCAAAAAAATGGTGACAATCCTTCCTTATATGTCTAGTTTTTCTACATCGCGAGCACTAGAAAGGAATCCATAGATAGTCTAGTCTCTGGGAAAAAACCAGACCATGCCATTCAATTTCCAAATATTCCAACAGTCCCCCATGTATATCCACTTCCACCAGAATTTTAGGCATTATTTTGTCCTTGGACTATAACGTATCCTTTGTTGTCTTTGTGAAATGACCCAAAACATTTCATATGGCCTCCATAGCTTTAGAATTCCATAGCTGCAATAGAAGACCCAAGAGCAAGACCCAGAGATGATGAAAACTAAAATATTTTGTCGTCAGGTCGAGCTTAATCTGCTACCTCTTAAGAATAAGGCTACCACCTTCAAACACCCAAAAATTATCCAAAATCCAAGCGGTGTCTTCAGGGGTTTTGAAGACAAAGCCAAACCAACCCCTCGACAATGTCAGAAGCACCAGTGAATAACCCAGGATGGGTTCCCAAGTAGCACGCATCCACTTCAAGACAAAAAGTTTGCAGAGAAAACGATAATCCATCCTACCCACCAGAGCACACATGGAGAGTGAACAATATTCTTCCACCCCAATGTCCATTCCCAGTACCATTTTCCTTTTAGTTATTTTAGGCTTCCACGCTTGCACAATTCGCTTAGGAGTGAACCTCTTCCCCGTCGAGCCTCCTCCCTGAGACTCCAAAGGTTGTGTAAAATGGGCACTAATAGAACCAAACTCTTTAGCTAAAAAACCTTTGGTGATAGCCTCCTTAACAACACCAACTACACTAGCGACTTTAGTAGTCAGACCAGAGACCCAGGGAACTTCCTTGCAAAAGGAAGGACCCGACAAAGATGGTCGGTAAACAAGATTTGGAACAGAGAAAGACGATGGAAGAGCCTCCGCCAAAAGAGTAGTAGGATCACTTGAAGTTGCAATTAGTGTTCCATTACTACCTCGATTTTTGCAAAGATCATCCACTGTAGAGAGGAAGCTCGGGTGATCCCAAGGTTCCTTGTCTACCACTCCCAAAAGGTTGCTTACGCCACAAACCATTATGAAATGCCACCTAACCTTAAAACACTGTAGCTTTTGGAAAAAACATTAGAACCAAAGTATGAAATGGCACTTCGGGAATGAGAACCACACAAGAGAAGAGTCAGAAGTAAAAGGTTGAAAAGACAGTGGACCCAATCATAAGAACCAGGGTCCACTTGCTAACTATAACTGTCAGTTCGAAGGTCTGATCCTTAACTGCCTGTCAATCTGAAATAAATACGGAAGGCAGGGATCCAGTACACTAAATCTGGAGGTCGTTGGAAAGGTGGAGAGCACAGACGAAGAGTTAAGCACAATGAAAAAATTCTAGACTCCTCCCTAACTAAACTAAAGAAGCCTCTAAAGGTTATACCATATTCATCAGGGTGAACTCCGCGACTTGGTCGAGAGAAAGAAGCCATGAAACCTACAACCCAAAAGAATCCCGCCAAAACCATAATTTGAAAAACGCTCGGCTCCCCGTCTTCACCCTTCTAGCATCCACCTATAACAACGTAACTGAGAAATCTATTATGTGAATACTTAAAAGTTGGAATTGTTTACTTTAAATTAAAAGTGGGAATAATATATAGGATTTGTATTATAACTATTGTTAGTTATAATTGTACTTTTAAATTGAACGCCCATGAAATTATCTTTAATTTATTCACAATTTAAATTATGGCAATAAGGAATAGTTATGAATGTAACAATCATGAAAAGGTAAGAAATAAAATTTATATTAGGAGTAACACTTATAATAATCAATAGTAGGATAAATCACATGTATTGGAATTTCAATTATTGTGATTTATCATTAATGGTTCAATTGACATTAATAATTATTAATGAAATTGTGAAGGACTTGTAAAGTAAATTATCTCAATTAGACTAGAAGTTAAATTATAGAAGTGTGAATCTTATAAGTATCTCAAAACAACGACTAGTCATGAGACCTTGAATGGTCGAGATATATCAAAAGAATATACGATTACAAGTGTTGCTTATATGTACTTGAAGATAGAGATAACTGGTTGATTATAAATAAAATTCCCTTTCCTTATTTTAAAACATATTTATATTCTGGCATTAATAGTTATGCATATGCCATCATTTTGTTATGTTATCGAATCATGTATTAGTCAAAAATAAATAAATAAATAAACTTTTTATTGTTAAGATTGAAGTGTAACAATCCAGTAAGTGTTTACTTTTATTATGTGTTACTCTATTAACTTGATATAATTAATTAATATCACAAAAACAAATCATTAAATTGTGTAACTTATTGAGGCACTACATTAGTGACTTCCTGTCTAAAAAATATGCACTATCACATTTCTGCATTCTACCTGTTCATATAAATATTTGACATATTAATTCATAGTATTTTCAAAACTTGTTTATATTGGAAATAGGTTTAGGAATCTACTTTCATTTCCCACTGACATCATTTGAATACAACATTGAATGGAAAAGTTATGTTCAAAATAGTGATTGTTGGTCCAAGCTAGAAATTGAAAATAATTGTGTCATGTAGGTTGTTACAAAAATGATTTGACATAGTATTTTAAATAATTTTGAAAACCTGTTGTTAGTGGAGATATACACATGAATTAATTTCATCTCCCATTGGAATGATATCAATTGAACATTGGAGGAAAAAATTGTACTAAAAAGAGTCATTGTTGGTCCAAGATGGAAATTAAAAACAACTATGCCATGTAGGTTTTTCCTCATCAAATTTGACACATCAGTTCAAGAGAGCTTAAAATCATTTTTATACTAGAGATAGAATTAATAATTCACTTTAATTTTTCTTTTGAATCACTTCAATTGGACACCAAACGAAGAAGTTATCAACAAAATAAGTTAGAAATGGCATACCACCAAGACATCTAAACTAAAGATGGACAGAGTACAAGACAAATGAATAATTTTATTTGAAGAAACATTCAAATACAAATGTTATAGAGATAAACAAGACAATGCTACAGGAATCAAGACAAGTGCTACATAAATCAAAGGTAATGCTACATAAATTTAGACGAGTGCTACAAAATTATAGAAACAATGGTAGAAAATAAAGAGAGGCAATGATCCATTATCCTTATTTTCCAAAAATACCATTGCTCTCCAACAGTACCATTGCTTCCCTATAAGCCTTGAAGAATTTTATAGACTGAATGATTTGCAGAAGTACACAAATTCAAGGATGAAAAGAAGACCTAATATTCTTTATTGCTGCAGAATTATGGTATGCCAATGCATTTTCTTCTCTTTCTGAAGTCAATGTAGTTTCCTTTGTTTCCTAAGAATTTCATAAGCATATCATTGGCATAACCATTGCTACCGAATCAAAACATCAACCCACTTTCTACTCCACCGACTATGAACCTCCATAACTTCCTACTCCACACACTCCTAACCCACTCAATAAAGTAACTCGACTCGCTTACACTACTAATATGGTTGTAGTTGTTGGAAATCTCTCGATGAGTGAAATTCATCTATGGTCCTTAGGATCAGTTAGGAGATGAGTTGAGAAAGATAAATATTAACATGTCCCACTAGCCTAAGAGAGGGCTAGGGGGTCCAGTGTGTTACAAAGTCGTATCAGAGCATATTTCAAACTCTAGGATTGAATGGGCCATCTCGGCCACTTAAAATTGTTTTAGAATTTTTTTAAATGATGCCTAGTATGCATGTTTTAAAATGATGATATGATGGATAATAATAGATGTTGCTTCAATGTGTAGGATGTACTGAAGGGAAAAAAAGATGAATGGTACAATAATATTATGGAATAATTTTTCACCTTAGATATGAGGAATCCAATGGACAGAGGGATAGAGAAACCCCTTCATATTTGATGGCCACTATTACAAGTTTGAAGGAAGAAAATGAGAGTCTCATGTGAGCTCAGGATGAACATGAAAAGTTGAATGTAGTGTTACTTTCGATCTTATTGGAGATTCAAAAACATTTGCAGCAAGACCCAAGTAACGTAGAGTTGTAGAAGTTAGAGAATTTGAAAACCTCTTCAGATGCTTAGAAGCATGGATTGACTCATAATGAAGTGGGAAAGAGTACTTCCAGAAAGAGGCATCAAGATACCAAGAAATTAGATCCAGTGGAAGTGTTTCCACAGAGTCATCTAGCAGGAAGACTGCTTTGGCATAGTAGTCTAGTAGTGGCATGGAGTCAAGTGTCCCTAAGAATAAAAATGGGAAGAATTCCCAGAGTTCTCTGACTGAAGAATTCAATAAGGCTAAGCCAACTACCTTCGATGGAGATATCAAGAAGGGATAAGAAGTTGAGGCATAGTTGTTTGGTCTGAAGAAGTACTTTCAAGTATACAATTACTCTGAGAATATTAAGGTAAGGATCACCATATTTAACCTGAATGGAGGAACTTCCATTTGGTGGGAGGAACTCAAGGAGATCAAAGGATTGAAGGAAAGAAAACTAGCCTAGATTTGAGAAATACTTACGAAAGGATTACCTATTGGAGAAGTATTAAGATGAAAACATTAAGGAATTCCATGAGCATAAGTTGGGTCAAATTACCATGGATGCTTACGCCAAAAGGTTTATGGATTTGTTGAGGTATGTCCCTTACCTCAAGGATGAGAAAGCAAGAGTGAAACATTTTATTAGTGGATTTCCATAGTCCTACCAAGACAAGATTGAGTTTGATAAACCCAAGGTGTTCGAAGACACTATTCGGAAGGCCAAGCATTTCTATGACCACTCTATACATAAGGAAGATCCTTATAAGGATTGGAAAATAAAATACAAGGGTGGATTCCAAAAAAATGGATTCAATTCATTCCCATACAAGAATTCTAGGAAAGGTGCACAATTGAGTCAACCAAGTAGAAGTGTACATTAGGAGAATTTCCCATCTCAAAGTGGAAATAAGCTAAAAGAGAAGGAAAGAGAAAGAGCAGAGGATCCCAAGAAAGGACCTTTGCAATGTTGGGGATGTGAAGAGCCACACCTATTGAGGGATTTTCCCCACAGAAAACATGACAACAAGAAGGTGTATAATGTACATGAGGAGGCTATAGTCAATTATGTAGATAGAAGTGTGTCGAAGATATATGAAGCTGTGGAAAATCGGTAAGCACACCACCAAGCCTCTGTGGTAGAATTGGAAGGTATTATTGCCAATCAACCTATCTTTATTTTTATTGACTCAGGATCTAACCTCAGTTATATTTCACCTTGAGTTGTTGAGGCATGTTCATTATAGAGAAAGAAACATGCAAGAGCATGGTTGGTTCAATTAGCCACTGAAAGCAAGAGGAAAGAGGCCGAGGTAGTAGAAGCATGTCAAACTGAAATGAATGGATGGCAGACTCAGGAAGACTTGAATATCCTAGCACTAGGATCATATGATGTGTTTTTGGGTATAGATTGGCTATATTCTCACAAACATAAACCAAACTATTACAAGAATATTTTGGAATGTGAAGATAATGAGGGAAATGCAAGAATTTTGCAAGGGAATTCAGAAACCAATTTTAGTGAGGAAAATATCATCATTGCAACTCAATAAGTTCAAAAGAAAATGGTTCCCCTTGTATGTTATACAAGTACTTAACCCAGCTAAAATCAAGGAAATGAAGGTTGAAGATCATCCTATGCTATGGGAATTCAAAGATGTGTTTCCATAGGAGGTGCAAGGACTACCTCCGAAAAGAGATCTCGATTTTTCAATAGATCTTGTACTTGGAGTTGTACTTGCATTCATAGTACCTTACATGATGAGTATGTTAGATTTGGTAGAGCTGAAGATGCAGTTGAAGGAAATGTTGGATAAATGTTACATTCGGTCGAGTGTATCTCCATGGGGAAAACTAGCCTTGTTTGTAAATAAGAAGGATGGTACCTTGAGACTATGCATTGACTATAGGAAACTAAACAAGATGACCATCAAGAACAAGCATCCTTTTCCTAGAATCAATGATCTCTTTGATCAACTTAGAGGAGCTGCAATTTCTCAAAAGATTATTTCAGCTTAGGATATCACCAAGTCATAATCAAGGATGAGGACATCCACAAGAAAAATGTTAGAACAAGGTATGTGCACTATGAGTTTGTAGTGGTTCCATTTAGGATTACAAATGCACCAGTCACATTTATGTGTTTAATGAATAATGTGATCAACAAATATTTGGACAAGTTTATCTTGGTATTTTTGGATGACATCTTGTTATATTCCAAGACCAGAGAAGATCATGAAGAGAATCTTAGGATGGTGCTACAGGTGATGAGGGAGCACCAGTTGTACACTAAGTTCAACACATGTGATTTCTTCCAAAAATAAATCTAGTAATTAGGCCACATAATCTTAGTAGAAGGAGTGGCAATAGATCTCGAAAAGATCAAGGAAATCATGGATTGGCCTACCCCTAGAAATGTAACAGAAATAAGATCCTTCATAGGGTTGGATGGATATTATAGAAGGTTTATAAAGGGATTTTTCAAGATTGATAATCCTATTACTTCATTGTAAATAAAATGGAAGAGATTTAAATGGTCAACACAATGTTAAGATAGCTTCCAACAGTTGAATCATCTTTTGACTAATTCCCCCATTCTGAAGATTGGATACCCAAAAAAATATTTCTTGGTTTGTACTCATGCTTGCAAGGAAGGACTAGGAGGAGTCCTTATGCAAGAAGGGAATGCGATTTGTTATGAATCACAAAAACTGAATGAGCATGAGAATAAGTATTTTACCCATGATATGGAGCTTGCAGAAATCGTGCATGCATTAAAGATGTGGAGGCATTACTTGCTCGAGAGAAGTTTTTTCCTAATGAAAGACCATGGTGGTCTGAAGTATCTATTCGACCATCCAAGGTTGAATGCTAGACACACCAGGTGGATGGAGTTGATTAGCGAGTTTGATTTTGAAATCAAATAGAAAAAAAGAAAGGAAAATAGAGTGGAAGACGCACTCAGCCGAAGTGTGCATAAAGTACACTTAGTAGATACAAGTGTAGGGGAGTTTGATATCAAGAAGAGGATTAAAACCCTCTTGCAGGAAGATGAGTTCTTCAATCAAGTCATAAAAGGGTTACAACAAGAACCCAAGAAAAATAAATATGAAGGATATCAACTTGGGGATGATAGTTTGATTTTGTGTAACAACAAGATGTATCTACCTAATTCAATATATTTGAAGCACTTTATTATGGATGAGTTCCATAAAAGACCATATGTAGGTCATCCTGGTTACCAGAAAATAGTGACAATAGTAAGGAAATTGTATTATTGACTGGGAATGAAGCAAGACATTTCTCAGTGTAAATGTGTTGAACCTGCACATAATAGATCTAGCTAAACAATAATACACACATTTTCAGAGAGAATTGGAGAAAGAAGAAGAATGAGAGAAACTAATGAAAGAATTCTCATTAACTGTTGTGAAAATGAATAATTTACACATGATATACTCTATATAGCTCAATGTGTGTGCACTGGAGGAGAACCAATGCACCATAGTGGTGGTCTAGAGTGATCTGGACACACACCAACAGTTACAGGAGTGAATTGCCACCTAGTCTAGTCTCTCAGGGAATTACGAGAGTGAACTGCCACTTAGTTGAGTTAACTAGTCAACTAGTGTTCAATTAACTGACTGAACAGAGAGTACTAAGGAGTTAACTCAGGGAATCAAGACTAATGTGCCAGTCTGGCGATGATACCAAGGCAAGGTCGAATTAGCATGGTGATGATCCCAATGTTGCATGGTGATAAAACCAATGCAACATCTAAACTCAACTCAATTAGTCAAACTAAAGTGTCAACTGAAAGAGAATATTCTCTAGGTGGAATATTCTCCCCTAAAATATAGGAGACTGGATAATGACTAATTATGACTAATAAACAAGGAAAAACCTTAGGAAAAATAAATCCTAGGTGTGTCTGAAGTAACTCCAACACCCCCCCTGAACATCACTATGGTGAAAATAAAGAATGGGTCTCGACAACGAGGCCATGTTAGGTACCCAAATACAAAAGATACACTGAAATAAAGTGAGGAAAGAGGAAAAACCT
>ML786906.1:1737-31861 GCA_009831015.1 Picea engelmannii | reverse complement strand
ATGATCCCCTCGTGTACTAAGTCCTAGATGTAGTGAATGTGGATCTCGATGTGCTTCATCCGCTGCCTCTCAATTGGATCTCTGCAGAACTTCAGAGTCCTCTGGTTGTCACACCAGATGACGATCGACCGATGATACTGAATGCCCAACTCAGTGAGAAAATGTTGTAGCTACATAGCCTGAATGGTTATGTTAACTACCCCTATGTACTTTGGCTCGGCTGAAGATAGAGAAATGTCAGCTTGATTCTTTCTCGACCAACAGATAGGCCCAGAACCAAGACTGAGTGAGTAACCAGATGTGGACTTGCTATCAGTGCTATCGCCAGCCCATTCAGAATCAATAAACTCGATGATATATAATGTAGAATCTGCTGCATAATGAATCCGAAAGGTGATGGTGCCCTGAACGCATCAAATGTTACACTTTGAAACTTTCCAATGTAGCTCATGTGGCTCCTACATGAACCTGGAAAATGCGCCAACTGCATATGAGAGGTCTGGTCTAGAGTGTGTGAGATAAAACAAGCTCCCCACTAGTTGTCTATACAATGTGTTGTCAACCAGTGGAGTCTCCTTACCATCCTCAAGTTTGACTCTTGATAGGAAAGGAGTCGGAGCAGACTTGTAGTTTTTCATGTGAAATCTCTCAAGGAGATCTCGTGCATACTTGGCCTGAGACAGTTTGATTCCTGATGCATCCTGACTGATATCAAGTCTAAGGAAGAAGTGTAGCGGACCCATGTCCGTCATCAAAATCCTGTCATGTAGAATCCTATTGATTATATAAATCGTTGAAGTTGATCACCCAGTGATCAACAAATCATCGACATACAAAATTAAAATTAGAAGTGAATCAGTCGTCCTGAGCATGTAGACATTCGGGTTTGATTCACAACGTACAAAGTTCTATGACAACAGGTACGAGTCCATATTGGCATACCATGCCCTTAGAGCCTTCTTGAGGCCATAAAGTGACTTCTTTAGTCGATAGACCAAAGATGAGTCTTGCATAAATCCCTGGGGCTGCTCCATGTAGATATCCTCAGAGAGATCACCGTGAAGAAATGCATTCTTCACATCCATCTGATGGACTTCCCATCCCTTTGTTGCCGTAATGGAAAGTAACAGTCATATGGAATCTATCTTCGCTACTGGAGCGAAGGTCTCATCATAGTCAATGCCATGAACCTTTTGAAAGCCTTTGGTGACAATCCTGACTTTGTATCTACTGATCTGTCCATCTACTATGCTCTTGGTCCTGTATACCCATCTACATCTGAAAATTTTCCTCCCAAAAGGAAGGGGAACCAGATCCCAAGTCTGGTTCTCAAGGAGGGAGTTGTACTACTCCTGCATGGCAGATTCCCAAAATGGATTTCCAACAGCCTCTCCATAATACTGTGGATCTGAAGACTGAACCAAGAAAATATGCCTATAAAGCAATGGTTCAATGGCAGTGAGTGCAACAGGAGGCTCCTCAAAATCAGATTTAGTTCTCCTGGTATCGGTTGGATCACCAACGAGATCCCCTGCATCTTGAAGATTAGTCTGTTCCCACTTGGGCCTCTTCTCTGGCTCTGCAACGACATCTGGATGCTCTAACTCTGCATATAACTGTACTGAATCTGAATCTGAATCATTTGATTCCTTTGAATCAGAACTCTCATCTGAAGAATATTCGACATGTGTATGCTCATCATCTCGGATAGGTGGAAGAGTGAAGGTGTCTGCATGCGGCTGCTGAGGTACATGCGTGACACTTTCCTCCAATTGGACACTATGCTCAATGATGAGCCGGTCCGAGGAAAGATCAATAAGCTAATATCCCTTCACACCATCAGGGTATCCAACAAAAATGCACTCAATGCTCTGTGGATCAAGTGCCTTCCTCTTTTTAGATGGAATCCTGGCCCATGCACGAGAACCAAAAATGTGAAAGTGGGTCACTTCCGCTTTGAGGCCGCTCCAAGACTCATAGGGGGTCTTGTCCTTGACATATCTATGGGGAGATATGTTTTTGATTTATTTTTCACAATTAAGTGCTTCAGCCCATAGTCTTTGTGGTAGTGACTTTGCATGCAACATGCAAGATGCCATCTCCTTTAGAGATCTGTTTTTCTGCTCGACAACTCTGTTTTGCTGCGGAGTATAGGGAACTGTGTGATGCAACTGGATCCCTGCCTCATGGAAAAGATCATGGATCTCATGATTTACATACTCTCCTCCGTTATCAGTTCGAAGGACCTTGATCTTCTTTTTGGACTGTGTCTCAACCAGGGCTTTGAAATCTTTGAGGTGTTGAAAGACCTCGGATTTTTTCCTGAGAAAGTAGATCCATGTAAAACATGAGAAATCATCAACAAAAATGAGAACAAACTTTGCTTTGTTGATGCATGGATGCATAAAAGGACCCATAAGGTCACCATGGATTGGATCTAAAGGTGCGGAGGCTCTCTGAGAATTTCCCTTGTCGAATTTCTCTTGAGGGTGCAAGATACCAGATACAATAAATATGCATAACATAAATAAAATGCTAGAAATGGCAGAATAACAGTAATATATCTAGCATAATCTCCACAATAACACATAAATGATATAAGAACAACAACATAAATAACACTTTGATTCAGAAAACAATGTTCACAGGCCTCTTCAAGGGGGCAACCTCCAATCGAGAAACGCTCTGTTACAATAATATCCAAGCTAGGGTTTTCATACCCTCGACTTTATACTAAATATGTCTATCAAGAGAAGCATCTAGAGGAATATCCTTCTAGAAGCAAAAACTTCTATTAGTTCTTCTTACATTTGCCTTATTCTATTTTATTGAAAGGCCTTATTAATATTGACCTTTATTACATCTGAATATATTAATCTACCTATGTGTGGGTTAGGACCCTAACATGTCCGCCCCCTTAAAAACAACCTTGTCCTCAAGGCTTGAGATGAGGAAACTGCTGCAGAATGGTAGCTGGTTCCCAAGTCGCATTTGTTGGATTCGTATCTTTCCACTGGACTAGCACTTCCTTGATGGTTCTCTGACACAGGCGACGCTCACGTTGGTCCAAAACTGCTTCTGGCTGTAGACAAATGGATCCTTCTTCAACTAACTTGGGAAGGTTGGTTTGAATTTGGCACCTTGTTCCAATCACCTTCTTTAAGCATGAAACATGGAAAACTGGATGTAGCTTCGACTGACTAGGCAGAGCTAACTGATATGTGACTTGTCCCACACGCTTGAGAATTGTATAAGGACCATAAAATTTGGGTGCTAGCTTCTGACAATGCTTGGCCTTGAGGGAAGTTTGCTTGTATGGTTTCAGTCACAGAAACACTTGATCCCCATCTGCAAATTGACGTTCAGAGCGACCTTGATTTGCTTGTTGCTTCATGCGATTTTGTGCCATGAACAAGTTCTCTTTAAGGGTACGAAGAATATCCTCTTGAACCGTAAGTGTTTGGTCAACCGCCTGGACCTTCGAGGTACCCGATAAGTATGAGAGAACTGAAGGTGGCTTCTTTCCATATACCGCTTCAAAAGGAGTCATGCGAGTAGTTGTATGGTAGGAAGTGTTGTACCACCATTCAGCTAGGGGTAGCCATTGAGCCCACTGGTGTTGTTTTTTAGAAGAAAAACACCTCAAAAATGTTTCCAAACACTTGTTGACAACATCCATTTGACCATGAGTTTGGGGATGATAAGCTGTGCTGAGATGCAATTGGGTGCCCTTGAGCTTAAATAGTTCTTGCCAAAAATTGTTTGTGAAAGTTGGGTCACGATCAGAAACAATAGAGTGCGGCATGCCATGAAGCTTGAAGACCTGGTCCATGAAAAGTTGAGCCACTGTGGATACAGTAAATGGGTGTTGAAGAGCGCATAAATGAGAATACTTGGAAAGGCGATCCACAACCACCATTATGACTGATTTATTCCCTAATTTGGGTAAGCCGGTAATAAATTCCATAGAGATATATTTCCAAATAGCCGGTGGAATCGAAAGCGGTTTCAGTGTGCCTGGAGATTTGAATGTTTCTCCCTTGTTGCATTGACACACCTCACATTCAACTACAAAATTATGGATGTCCTATTTCATACCATCCCAGAAAAAAGAACGTTTGACTCTGTCATATATTTTGGTGAACTCTGAGTGCCCCGCTGTGGGTGTAGCATGAAGCTTAGAAAGTACCGTTGATTTAAGCTTTGATTGTTTACTTAAATACAAATGGCCTTTGTATCAAATCTCATCTTAGAGCCAAGAGTACCTTGGGGGAGCCGGAGCCTTGGTCTGCAATTCCTAGATCAGATGCAAACTTTTGGGATCTTGAATCCATTCCTTGCGCACAGCTTGGAGCCAATCTGGGACAATGAAGGAAAGAGAAAAAAGGGATCCTTCTTCTTCATATTTTCGGGACAGTGCATCCGCCACTACATTGTCTTTTCCCTTCTTGTAAATGATCTCATAATCATAACCAAAGAGCTTAGTCACCCATTTTTGTTTCCCCTGGGAGGAAATGAGTTGTTCCATAAAGTACTTGAGGCTTTGATGGTCGGTCTTGATTTGGAAGCATTGCCCCAAGAGATAAGAGTGCCACAGCTCAACGACATGCATAATAGCCAACATTTCCTTTTCATAAATGGGTTTTCCCAGATTCCTTTCAGACAGTTGCTTGCTGGTGAAGGCCAAAGGTCAACCCTCTTGCATAAAGACAATGCCGATTCCTTTCCCTGAGGCATCACATTCCAACACAAAGGTCTTTGTGAAATCAAGAAGGGCCAGAACCAGAGTGGTGCACATGGCCGTCTTCAAGGTTTGAAAAGCTTGGGCAATTACTGGAGTCCAAGTGAAAGAGTTCTTTTTGAGGAGAGCAGTGAGAGGTGATGCAATCTTTCCGTAGTTCTTAACAAACTTGCGATAATACCCTGTTAAGACTAGAAATCCACGCAA
Source organism: Picea engelmannii (assembly GCA_009831015.1). Classification (NCBI taxonomy): domain Eukaryota; kingdom Viridiplantae; phylum Streptophyta; class Pinopsida; order Pinales; family Pinaceae; genus Picea; species Picea engelmannii. The sequence continues at coordinate 26,913 of ML786906.1, read as the reverse complement.
TCTTTTGAGAGTCTTTGGGTGCGGCCAATCTTGTATAGTATCAATCTTTTTTGGATCCACCCTGACGCCATCCTTGCCAACCATATGACCCAAGTATTCTACTTCTGAGGCACCAAAAGCACATTTAGACTGTTTCAGGAAAAGTTGGTGCTAGGAGAGGAGATGGAGAACTTGATCCACATGAGTAAGATGGTTGGTCCAGGTTTTTCTATAGATGAGGATATCATCAAAGAAAACTATGACATAATGACAGAGAAAGGGACGAAAGACATGATTCATGAGGCTTTGGAAGGTGGAGGGGGCATTACACAAGCCAAAGGGCATGACCAAAAACTCATAGTGGCCCTCATGAGTGTGAAAGGCCGTCTTGGGAATGTCTGCCTCTTTCATATGTATCTGGTGATAGACCGAGCGAAGATCAAGTTTAGTAAAGAATTGGGTGCCACTCAATTCATCCAGGAGGTCATCAATGATAGGAATGGGAAATTTGTCTTTAATGGTGAGTTTGTTGAGGGCACGGAAGTCAGGACACATTCTCCAAGAACCTTATTTCTTCAGGACCATGACTACATGAGAAGAGTAAGGGCTTGTACTAGGGCAGATAACGCCTGCATTAAGGAGTTCCTAGACCATTTTCTCAATTTCATTTTTTTGTGAGAAGGGGTGGCGATATGGACAGATATTGGGAGGAAGGCTTCTGGGTACAAGGGGAATGGAATGATCATGAACACCGCGGGAAGGAGGGAGGCCTTGGGGAGTGGAAAATACCATTTGATGTTTAGAAAGGAGATCTTGGAGGTCATGCAACACCGAGGGTGTTTCTGTTGCTTGAATGGCATGGAGTTGGGCAATGACACCAGAATGACCTTTTTTAAGCAACTTTTCCATGCGATGGGAACTAATGACCTCAGGTGAACCAAAAGTGATGCCTTGGAATTTATATTGGTGGCCTTCCTGGTCGAATTGCATGGTTAATGCCTTAAAATCCATGAGAATGGGACCCAAAGTTCTTAGCCAGTCTGCACCCAATACAATGTCACAACCACCCATGTCGATAGCAAATATATGGGATTTTAGGTGGTAGTCACCGATTTGGAGATGGACATTTTCACAGTGCCCTCCACATTTCATGGAACCACCATTGGCAATCATGATTTGGAAATTGTTGACAGCATGGATGTAGCAATGAGTTTCTTGGGCAATGCGGCGATGAATAAAATTATGGGTGCTTCCACTATCAACCAGAATGATGACCTTCCGATGCTTGATGTAACTGATTAACTTGAGGGTTTGGGGAGCGGAAACACCAGTGAGAGCATTGAGGGAAATGACGGGTTCTACTTCGGGAGGGTCTGAGGGGGGGGTTATGTCAGTGATTTCAGGTGACTCAGACACAAGGGGAGTTTCAACATCCTCTTCTGAAATATCCTCAGAGATGTCCATAAAAGGCTTTTGTTCCTTACACTTGTGGCCCAGGAAATATTTGTCATCACAATTATAACAAAGGCCTTTGAGTTGGCGTTCAACCATTTCATCCCTGTCAATTTTTGGATTTTTAATGGGGTGGAGGGAGTAGTGGGAGTGATGGGTTGAGGGCGAGGGATAAAGGAAGGTTTTTGGTTTTGAGATGATACAACATGTTGTGCTTCTTTAGCTCTTTTAGTAGCCTCCACCCAAGTCGAGGGTCGAGCCATGAGGACATGTGCTCGAATCTCCTCCTTGAGGCCACTAATAAAACACTCTCGAAAGAAAGCATCAGTCATGCCCTCTGTTCGAAAATCTAGGTGTTCAAAGGCAGCTATGAAGTCTTCTATTGTTCCAGATTGTTTCAACTTTGTCAAATGGCCCAAATGGTTGGTGTCCATGTCAAAGCGTTCATAAAGATCAGTCACAAATTGGGTCCAACCCTTGATGGGAAGTTTTTCTCCATTGCCACCATTGCCAATGTTCTTGATCTAGATAGAGAACACCATACCAGAGTTTGGCCAAGTCATCTATAATTCCATATAAAGAGAAATAATGTTCCATTTGGGTTACCCAATCAGTGGGGTCTGAGCCATCAAATTTGGTCACGTCCACCCGTGGAAGGCTTATGTCATGTTGAAAGTGATGGGACTGAAAGGTATGGGAATGGGAGGAAGTTTCGCCTTCATTCTTTGGAGGTGCTTCAAAGAAATGGTCATCTATAGGGATCTTCAGTTTGGTGCAGAGTGATGAAAAGATAGATTCAAGATGGCTGGTCAGTTCTTGTTTGAATTCGTCCATTGAGGACTACATGGTTGTATTTATGGTAGCATTGATGGACGAATAGATGGAGGCAACAGTAGCACTGATTTATTTCACTTCTTTTTGGGTTTCTAGGAAACCAGATTGCATGGTGTTGAAGCGAGCTTCCAGGTCTTGGCTATGGGTATGTGCCATGAGGATGGGTGAACTGAAAAGGGGCGGGCGGGGTCAAAACTTTTGTCGAAAAATGATATGGATGAAAGTGATAAGGGCGGAGAGATGAATCCAATGGAATAGGTCAAATAATGGTGAAAATTTTTCCAGACCTTTTTTTTTTCTTACACCTGCGGAGTTATACTTTGGTCTGAAGAATACTACAGTGATGAAATTCCCAAATGCTTAACCAGAAAGAGATATGTATTTACTTGGCAACCCAAACACAGTTGCGTGGCAATAGACCTGGTCTGTTTTTAATTTGTTTATGTTTCTGTCCCCCAAGGGTTAGGTATTCAAGAGTTTGCCCTGTGCTATAGCTCTTTGATATACATGCAGGGTCCAACAGTAGTACTCGGCCCAATATCTCAGGGCACTAACTAAGGAGGATAGACCATACCCTTAGCCGTACTACCCGACTACCCAGGTACTAGAGAGTATCTTCTCGAGTGCTGTTCTCGGTGACACTATAGCAATCCAGTGACCGATAGGTTTATCTAAAGAGGGCTTCAAGAAATCTAGGCCGATCTGTACACAAGTGTTGTCTGATGCGCTACCACTCGAAGGGGTACCAACAGGGGTTACAAGGGTGGCCAACATATGTACGCTTAAGAACCACTTGTATTTCCTGCGTGTATGAATCCCTCAACCGCGGGTTTATGCGTGTAACGACGAATCTCTATGGTTTAAAGACGCCATAATATGTCTCTACCCTGAAAAAAAAATTCCCACAATTTCTGCCAAGGAAAGTGCTCTGATACGACTTGCAAGATACTAGATATAATAAATATGCAGAACAGAAATAAAATGCTAGAAATGGCAGAATAACAATAATATATTCAACATAATCTCCACAATAACACATAAATGATATAAGAACAACAACATAAATAACACTTTGATTCAAAAAGCAATGTTCACAAGCCCTTTGAGGGAGCAACCTCCAATCGAGTAGTGCTCTGTTACAATAATCTCCAAGCTAGGGTTTTCATACCCTCGACCCTTATTTATACTAAATATGTTTATCAAGAGAAGCATCTAGAGGAAGATCCTTCTAGAAGTGGAAGCTTCTACTAGGTCTTCTTACATCCGCCTTATTCTATTTTATTGAAAGGCCTTATTAATATTGACCTTTATTACATCCGAATATATTAATCTACCTATGTGCGGGTTAGGACCCTAACAGAGGGTGTTTCCCGAGAACACATCACTCACACACTCCCTTGGAGAAATGGATGTTTGGTTGTTGGCCCTTGACCAAGTTTGAGGAATACTTGGTCATATTTGACCGTTTTCGGTACTCCGACATCCAGTTAGAGAAGAAGTGCATGGTGAAGAGGAGATCACGGGATCTCCGCCCCCTTTTTGGGCTTTTTGGGAACATTGTAATGGGAAAGGGATATCGGCCCTTATTTAGGCCTTTTGTATGTATAAATAGAAGGGTAGGAGATGTGTATGAAAAGGGGGGTGTGTGATGTAAAGTGAATGGCTTAGTGCATAAAGTAGATCTATGTGATCAGATGTCTGTGTGACTATAAGAGCTCTGTGCCTACTGTAAGTATTGTAAGTGCTGAGTGCACGGGTCAGGGGAGGACTTAGTGCTTGGATCTACTAGGGGAAAGAGGATCTAGCGAGCTGCACAAATCTCTTGTCCTAGGAAGGGTAGGATCTTGAAGACTTTGTGCTGTAACTTGGTTTACCGAAGATAATAACAGAAGAAGACTTTGTGGACGTAGCCCCAGGGTGGGGGTGAACCACAATAACTCTGTGTATTGTGCTGATGTGTTTTTCTCTCTCTTGCTAAGTGCTCTGATATGTTTAGATAGATCTATTGATGCTTTGTGATTATGAGATATGAATGCATGCTAGATATGATACATAATATGCTAAGTGCTTAATCTATTAAGTATAACCTGTTTATCATTGCTAAGTGCTATATCTGAGTAATTACTGTGGTGCTTTGTGCTTTCTGCGAAGTGTATTAATGAATGTATGTTAAGGAATAACTGATGCTAAGTGCGCTGCAAGCAAGACAATCACAGATCTGTGTCACAACTAAGGTTGCAGACACCCAAGTCTTGCACCCACCCCTGCCTCTACCTCAGGTGAGACTTCATCTGCTTCGCAGGTGTTTCCGAAAGGGCCAGTAGTTAGGGCTTTGTTGGTGTGCTCTTGAGAGTTGAACCCTGGGTCTGCCCCTATTCCAACAAATGGTTCCATTTCCGGGACCTGAAACTCTGATTGTTGGGAACTGAAGAAGAAGAAGCTTTGTGAAAAATAATCTCTGTGCGTAGATCTGTTGCCCTAGTGCGCAATGTTCTGTTTGACTTGTGAAGCTTTGTGCCAAGAAAGAGAGGTCAGATCTGAAGAAAGATAGGTCAGATATGAAGAAAAGAGGTCAGATCTGAAGGGAAAGGTCAGATTTGCAGGAAAATAAGTCAGATCTGCGAAGAAAAAGGTCAGATCTGCAGAAAAGAGGTAAGATCTGTAAGCTCCGTGCCTTGATAATGGTAAGAATAGTTAAAAGTTTTTAGATTTGGAAGCTTTGTGCTCTGTAGAAGTAAGATAAGTGAAATTTTTTGTTTCTAAAGCATGGATCTAGGTATGTTTGATAGATTCTGTCCTATAGATAAAATAAATTTTGATATGAATAGATATGATAAATAGAGTGATAGATATGTTATACTTATGCATCGAAAGAATGTATGGACTAACAAGTGGATGCAGGATCCTCGATTTTTTTTTTGCAGGCTAGCCACCATGATCCTGGTGTGTAGTCCATAAGGAGTTGGGGAACATCTAAACGGATGAAAGGATTAACCCTTTGTTATAGTTGCAGACGACCGAGACATCTTACTAGAGAATGCCTTGGGAGAAGACTTAGTTTCCTCTGTTGTAAGGCTATGGAACATGAAGTATTGGATTTCCCTAGAATGATTGCTAGGCTTGAGAAGCTGAAGATGGAACAAGCCAACCCCGAGGGAGATCAAGAGACCAAGATTATAGCAGAAACCCAGAAAGAGTTAGAAAAGATATTGCTACAGATGAAAGATACCTTGAATGACCACCGACATGTGAGGCTATAAGAGATCTTCAAAGAAAAAGAGAAAATCGAAGCAAGAATAGGGGACTTTGACATTGACTGTACTCTTGATGAAGAAGCGCAAGTGAACATTATGCCAGAAAGAAATTGGGAGGCTATAGGAAAGCTTGCCATGATTCCTTCCTCAAGAGGAATAAGTTTCTTCAGAGGAAAGCTAGTAACCCTATGTAGAAGGCTCACCTAGATACCTATGACTGTCAATGGAACTTTGACAGAGGAAGACTTTGAGATCATTAAATTTGTTGAAGACACTGCCCCGTTTACCATGCTCATAGGAAAACCTTGGATCGATAGAGAACAAGCCAGACAAAAAGAAGAAGAAAAAAATTTGGAACATAAGAAGCAAGAGTTAAAAGACTTTATGACCAGAAGGATCACACACTTGATTGAAGAACATAAGAGTAGATCACAGATATTCAATATTAGCAACTCCGATGTCGAAGCTAAGAGAACACTTAAGGATCCACAGAAGATCGAGCTACCTATTTTTGATACAGAAGAAGTATTATCAAGGAATCCTAGGAAATATTTTCCACAACACAAAGTAACTAAGACCACAGAAGATAAACATCAGAATGGTAAAAGAATTACTGAGACGAGGCTCACTGGGAAGAAGGCTAGGAAGTTAAGAAAGAAAAGGGCTAATACTGTGAGGTTACAAGAGGTTCTAGAGGACACTTCACAGCAAGAAGAATTGCAGAATTGGAGCTTCGTCGAGATATCATGAAAAAGACATAGAGTACTTCTCCATGATGAAGAAATATAGCCATTGGAACCGATATACCCGTTTGACCACCGCTCCGAATGGATCGAAAAGTAGTTATGGGTTACCACTAGACTGTTGGATAGCACTAGAACGGATATAACAGAGTTAATAAAAGCTTCATATCCGTTGCTATCATTCCGTTGCAGAGTTACTTACTTATTCCATCGCGCCATGCCCGGAAGACACTTTTTCCAGTTGAGAACTTGAGCTTACAGAATACTCACGTTATGAAACAATGATTACTCTAGTTTTATTCTCTATCTGATTACGGTACCGATAGTCCATTGACAACCCGAGACAATGATCCCGAGCTTACATGTCCGACGAGCTTAGCACAACAGAAGAATCAGTGAGAGAAGTACTTTCTATCTTAAGGACAGAAAGAGTCATGTCGGAAAGAGGGATGTCCAATAGAGTCCAAGCATCGTCGTCGAGAGGTGTGGCAGCCTCCCCATCGACTGCTCGAGCTGGAACATCTCGAGCTGACGCAGAGTTGAGAACTAAGCATAGGGATGATGCAGCCAACGCGAAGTTAGTGCCAACCATCCTACCAGCTTACATTCCCCCTCTAAGTGGTGATATCAACATGGACAGTGTCCCTAGAGACTTTGAATACACCCTAGTCTATCTACCGAAAGGAGTTCGCACCTACCGCACAAATCAAGACAAGGTTACAACATTGAAGTTTTGAGACTTCAACCTGGGAGACCGTAAAGCCTACAACATGCTCACACCATCTAAGTACTTAACTAGGACTAAGGGTCAGAACTCGAAGATCATCCCTCAGCAGAGGACGATGAACCTTGCGTAGTCTACTCTGCTCAATGTTATGAAAATACCGCACTTCGACAGACATCAGGAGGTGACTGCTTGTGTGAAATTGCTACTAGCAAGTTACCACTGAGGATACCTATGGTTAAACCGTCGCATAAATATTGATCCGACACTGATCAATAAGATTATTGGGCTTAGCATGCAGGGACTTGATCCCCATGAGTACTACCCTGGAAATATTGCAAACCACGCTCTTTCACAAAAGATTAAAGAGGCTTATGAAAATGTTGAAAAAGGCGTGCGAGGTTACAAGGTAGCCTCTATCGAGAGTGGCGCAGTGCACCTCACATGTCATCTTATAGTAGGGAAGATGGTACATAAGAATAGACCTACACAAGTATCTGTCTTTGTAGTTGACCTCGTAGGGAAGTGCACAGAGGGACTACAAATGAATTGGGAAACATATTTGGTCAATCAACTAGAAATTGACTGTAGAGAAGCCCAAGACCAGGGGCATGAATTCCACTTTAGCTGGCTGTTAATATTGATCCCCTTTGTTGCATGGGAGATACCAGAAGGCACAACCTTCCCCGACCTCAACCCATTCGAACCATTAGCTGCGAAGTTCAGTACCTTATGGTACTCGACGGACATGAGCAAGCAGTGGAAATCAAATGCCATTTTTCACAGATACTATAACCAACTGAAAGCAGCCATAGAGGGTGAACCTCGTATAACCCATAACACTTTACAAAGGTTTTGACCTTTGATAAAGTTCAGCGCGGACCGCCACTTTATATACCTAACTCCATGCGTTGATGAACACCAAGAATAACTTCAGTCCTATTATAAGCTGACCGAAGAAGACCTAGAAGAAATCACCGAGGAATGGTTGGCGAACCTCCTTGTTCCAGCAGATCCAACGGAAATTTCATATATTGACAGCCCAAAAGCTGTGCAGGACACACCTGGGCCTAGTAATATGAAGAAGACAAAGAAGACAAAGGAAACAAAGAAGCCTGAAGAGGTTCAGGATGTAGATAACTACTTTGTAAAGACAACTTCCATCACACCCGATCAAGAAGGTAACAATGAAGACCTAGAGGAAGTCGAACAACAACCAGAAGAAGAAGTCAAAGTTCCAAAGAAGAGAAAAGGTTCACCTTCGAAGTCTTCCTCTAAGAATAAATAAAAAGCGACTGTAACCAAGATGAAGACCACACTCAACCCCGATGACTTCAGCTTTCTCCTCGCAACTTTGAATGAAGCCATAGAAGAAATTACAGAAAAGAAGGAGGCCAAGCAACAGACGATGTATGATAGAATTGAAGCCGATCTCCAAGGAGTGCAGCGAGCACTTTAGTCTAACCGCACAGTCTCCACTGCGCCCATGCTAGAAGGAACAACAGAAGCAGGAGATGAATTAGTTCAACTCCGCAGGATTGCCAACATAGTCGAAGTACGCCTTCAGAAAGTGGAAGAAGTAACATCGCAAGCCACCCAGGCCCTAAAGCAAGCACAGGAGGAAATCATAGAGCAGTGCCGAGCTGCACAACAAGAGAAGGAGGCCATCCATGAGAAATTTGATAGAGACAGAGAAAAAATCCAAAAGGAGAAGGAGTAGCTTCTCACAAAGCAGATTGAAATCGAAGAAGCTGTCAATAGAGCATTTCTCTCTATGACCGACTTAGAAAAAAAGGCTGAAGAACCCTTAGACCGTCAAGTGATGAAGCTTGCTGAAGTTAGTCAACAACTGCAACAAAGAGTCATGGACTTAGAGATTCAGATCATCCCAAGTACCCCGCAAGAAGAGAACGACCAATGAGAAATAACTGCCCAGGGTACAGTAGAAAGGATTAAATAACTCACTGAAGAATGCAAACAACTAAGTACCAAAAGTGCGCAGATACATGAGAACCTAACCGAGTACCCGAAATTACATAAATTGGAGTCGTAGCTCCAGGAGGCGAAGCAACATGCAGATAGACTTCAGATGCAGTTGAAGGCCCTATCAACTATAGAGAAAATCAAGTGATCCCATGAGCAACGTGTCACATAGCAACAGATCCACATGATCCAGATCAAGGTCATGGAAGTGACGCAACAACTTCAACCTTTGCAGGACAAGGCATGTCAACTATTTTTAAAGATTGAGAACCAAGGGACAGAGCCACAACAGGTCATGATTACAACAGAGAAGCACCTAGAAGGACCAATCAATAACACACTCATCCAAGAGTTCACCGAGTAGGAGGAAATTGCAAAGAAACATGTCGAAGCAACTCGAGCCAAGATCGAGGCATTCGAAGTGGAACTGGTCAGACTTGAGTGACTTGGGACGAGTCATAGGTGAGTGTTGGGGGCCTGTTGGCCCTTGACCAAGTTTGGGGAATACTTGGTCATATTTGAATTTTTTCGGTACTTCGACATCCTGTCGGAGAAGGAGCACATGGCGAAGAGGATATCATGGGATCTCCACCCCTTTTTTTGGATTTTTGGGCTTTTTGGGAATATTGTAATGGGAAAGGGATATCTGCCCTTATTTAGGCCTTTTGTATGTATAAATAGAAGAGTAGGAGATGCGTATGAAAAGGGGGGTGTGTGATGTAAAGTGAATGGATTAGTGCATAAAGTAGATCTATGTGATCAGATGTCTGTGTGATTGTAAGAGCTTTGTGCCTACTGTAAGTATTGTAAGTGTTGAGTGCACAGGTTAGGGGAGGACTTAGTGCTTGGATCTACCTGGGGAAAGATGATCTAGCGAGCTGCGCAAATATCTTGTCCTAGGCAGGGTAGGATATTGAAGGATTTGTGCTATAACTTGGTTTACCGAAGATAATAACAGAAGAAGGCTTTGTGGATGTAGCCCCAGGGTGGGGGTGAACCACGATAACTCTATGTATTATGCTGATGTGTTTGTCTCTCTCTTGCTAAGTGCTCTGATATGTTTAGATAGATCTATTGATGCTTTGTGTTTATGAGATATGAATGCATGCTAGATATGATACATAAGATGCTAAGTGCTTAATCTATTAAGTATAACCTGTTTATCATTGCTACGTGCTAGATCTGAGTAATTACTGCGGTGCTCTGTGGTTTCTGCGAAGTGTATTAATGAATGTATGTTAAGGAATAACTGATGCTAAGTGTGCCATAAGCAAGATAATCACAGATCTGTATCCCAGCTAAGGTTGCAGACACCTGAGTCTTGCAACCACCCCTGCCTCTACCTCGGGTGAGACTTCATCTGCTTCGCAGGTGTTGCCGAAAGGGCCGGTAGTTAGGGATTTGTTGGTGTGATCTTGAGCATTGAACCCTGTGTCTACCCCTGTGCCAACACTGGTAGACCACCAACCAATATTTTCTTGCTAAGCTATTACATGTATCTAAAATTCTAATTTCCAAACATTTTGTGCCATATCCTACTACTTTCATTAGCATGAGTAAGCAGTAAAGAGGAATCAGGTTCAATGAATTCAGAAAAAACATACAATCTAGACTGATGATTTCCCTCACCAGTAGCAACCTTGGAGTTGGTTTGCATGTTGTAGATATCCACAGAATTTGGTGTGAATATGACTTTCTTTCCAGTGCTGGAAATTTTCATCTGATACAAAGAGAGAAGGTTGACATAACGTTTGGGAATGTGCAACACATTCTCAAAGCTTCTGATGGTGAGTTCAATTCTTCCTTTTCCGGTGACTTCAACAGAAGAGTTGTCCCCCATCAGAATAGGAGGACCTTTGAATGCATCCAAAGAATAATATACTGCTTTTGATGCAGCCATATGATGTGATGCTCCTGAATCAACGATCCAAGCATCAGGAGAGGAGTTGATGGTAATCAAGGCATGGCCAGAATTGCCTTTCTTGGAATTCATATCTTCTGGCTTCTACTTCTTGGCACCCTCGGGTATGCAATCTCCAAAGTTGTTTTTTTGAAGTATTTGAGACATCAGATCTATTTTTTTCTGCATGCATGCGTATTTTGAATGGAATCCTTTGTGACAATATGTGCATTTCTCCCCTGTTCCCCTTTGGATCTGGAGGCATCGGTGAAGGTTTTGAATGGAATCCTTTGTGACAATGAGTGCATGCTCCCTTGGGCCTTTTATTGTGCTCATGTTGATGAGCTTAGTTTTCTCTTGTGTCAGGGATTCGATAAAGTCCTCAAGAGAAGGCATCTTCCAGGTGGCTCCAGAGGTGAATATGACAGTATGGAATGTTGATATGAATACAAATAATTCAAGACCAAGCTTTGAGAGAATGGTGAGAACCATTTGTTTCTCCTCCGTCAATTTATCAACCCCGCAAGCTTTGAGTTGCGACAATAAATCCTTAAATTTTGTAAAGAAATATTGGATATTTTTGAATCTTTTTGGATCCAATGTGAGAAACTCCACCTCAAACATGTGTCCCCTCATCTCATATTATTTTCCAAATATCCCTTCCAAGGTTTTCCAGGCTTCATTGGGAGTCTTATAGAAAGATATGTGAAAAAGGAGATCGAGATAAATAAGACTACAAATTGTTCTGAGTGCCTCATCCATGCGATTTAAGTACTTGGATTTTTCTATGGTTGATGTCAGTTCTGTATATGTATTCAAGGTTAACCTATACAACCCTCTAGTTCAGAGATGTATGGCTATTTTCTCCTTCCATGTAAAATAGTTGTAAGGTGTAAGAATGAATTCTTTTTGGAAATCCATCTTTCCGCTGTCTTCAATCTTTTGTACCTGCAATTTTTTTTGGTGTAGCTTTTGCTTAGAAGTCCATCGGATATGATACCATGTAAATGTGTTGAACCTGCACATAATAGATATATATAAAAAGTAATACACACATTTTCAGAGATAATTGGAGAAAGAAGAAGAAGGAGAGAAAAGAATGAAAGGATTCTCATTAATCGTTGTGAAAATGAATAATTTACACATGATATACTCTGTATAGCTCAATGAGTGTGCACTGGAGGAGAACCAATGCACCATAGTGGTGGTCTAGAGTGATATAGACACACACCAGCAGTTACGGGAGTGAAATACCACCTATTCTAGTCTCTTAGGAAGTTACAAGAGTGAACTGCCACCTAGTTGAGTTAACTAGTCAACTAGTCTTCAGTTAACTGACTGAAGAGAGAGTAGTGAGGAGTTAACTCAGGTAATCAAGGATAATGCGCTAGTATGGTGATGATACCAAGGAAAGGTCAATTTATCATGGTGATGATCCCAATGTTGCATGGTGACAAAACCAATGCAACATCAACTCAACTAGTCAAACTGAAGTGTCAATTGAAAGAGAATAATCTCCAGGTGGAATATTCTCCTCTAAAATATAGGAGACTGGATAATGACTAATTATGACTAAGAAAAACCTTAGGAAAAATAAATCCTAGGTGTGTGTGAAGTAACTCCAACACTCAGTACATAGCTAAATGCTTGGAGTGTCAACATGTAAAATTTGAGCACAAACATCATGTTGGGCTATTGAATCCTTCACAAATTCTAGAGTGGAAATGGGCAACGATTTCCTTGGATTTCATCACTAGTTTTTCAAAGACAATAAAGAAACATGATTTGATCATGGTTGTAGTGGATAAGATGAGTGAGGAAACTCACTTCATCCCCATTAAATATACTTTCAAATCCACACATGTTGCTAACATTTTATGAAGAAAATTTTCAAATTACATGGTTTTCCCAACACCATAATCTCAAATAGAGATTCCAAGTTCACTTCAAGTTTTTGGAAAATCTTGTTTGCAAGATTAGGAATGCAATTGGCATTTAGCACGTCCTAACATCCTCAAACAAATGCCGGTCATACCGAAATAGTGAATAGAGTATTAGAGGATATTTTGAGGATGCAAGTTATGCATCATCTTAAGCTATGGGAAGAGTATCTACCGCTAGTAGAGTTTGACTACAACAATGGTTCTCATGAATCATTCAAGATGATCCCGTTTGAGGTTCTATATGGCAGAAATTGTAGAGTTCCAATCAGTTGGGACATTCCAATGGATAGAATCACACTTGGACCAGAATTGATGAAGGAGATAGAACATGCCATGATTAAGATAAGGAATAATATGAAAGTATCCCAAGACAGACAAAATAGCTATGCAAATAACAAGAGGACTCACATAGAGTTCAAAGTGGGAGATCATGTGTATCTCTGAGTGAAACCCAAGAGAAGTTCCTTGAGAATGGGGACGTGTTCTAAGTTAGCACCCCACTACTATGGACCTTTTGAATTCCTAGAGAGAGTGGGGCCTATAACATATAGAATTGCATTACCACCTACTGTTAGAGATCATAATTTATTCCATGTGTCTTTGTTAAGGAAATATGTGCATGATTCTAATCATGTAATTGATTGGACTATGGTACATATGGAACCAGAGGAAGAATTCTATCTTGAACCTCATTGCATCCTAGACAGGAGAGAAACAATGCTCCAGAACCAAGCCATTATGCAGGTCAAGGTGTAATGGAAGCACTTTGGAGCAAATGAGGCTACATGGGAGCTCGAAGATGCCATGTGGCATACCCATTTTTTTTATGTATGATTGTATATACATGATGTTTTAAACATTGACAATGGTGTTTATTTAAGGGGGAGGGGAATGTAACTCCTCGTTTTCCCCTAAGACTGTAATTATTCTTAAGACTTCATATGTTTGTGTTTATGAAGATGTAATCATGTTTTTATTAATGAAAACACCAAACAATTGACCGAGGGTGGAAAACCTTCAAATTATTGGCCATGATACACAAGTGGGAATTGATGAAGCAATGATTGATTAAGTGGTTGGGTAAGGTGGAGATGAGATGTTTTTATGAAGAAAACAAGAAGCTTGTTTAACAAGATAGATTATTCTTGCAAACATCAACTCATACACCTACCAGTGTGGCCAGATCAACAGGAAACCATGTGACCTATTATGGAGGTCATATTGGTGGTTGAGGTAGTTAATAACTGTTATTAGTTTGGTATCTTGGAGAAGGAAAGGATCGACTGGACGACCTGATGCACAAGACACCACAAATTTTCCCCATGAGGATGGGAACTGCAGGAACTTTCAGACAAATTTTAAGGGCTAAATTTCACCCATGGGCTAATTTTCCATGCTTTTGCCCAAATTCTATACGACAAAATTATTTTACCTTAAAAATCACCAAAAAATTATAAAAACTATACAAAATCTTTAGAAATTTGAATATTTTAACAAAAATATCGTGAAACATTTATAGTTGACATATAAAGGACTTGTAAGATTTGCCAAGGTTTCTACATTTCAAAATAAATTTCCATCCTTAAAATTATCCTTGGCAGGAAGCCACAAGAATATCGAGAGGACTGGTGGAGGAAGAGACCAAACATGGAAAAACAACACTAGACCCCAACAAGAAGAGACAACATACATAGCATATCATAAAATCAACAAGAAGAGAGACATGTCGACATATGAGGAAAAATAGTTAGTCATCGAGAGTGGAATCCGAAGGACGGAGCACACAGTGCAAAGAAAAGAGAAAACTCTGAGGTAGAGTGAGTGAGTGATGACCTCCCAAGCCAAGAGTGTAATGAACAAAGGTGTTCATTGGAAAAAATTGAAGAGAAGAGAGAGTGGAGATATTTCCTTGAAGAAAATAGGAAGCTCATCCAACTTATTGATGATGACTTTGAAACAGAGAAGACCTAGATCCATATTAGAAAAATAGAGGGCTAAAACTTGGTACTTAGTGGAAAGAAACCGAAACTGTAAAGGGGAGGTCATCGAGGGACTGTGTCGTGGAGAAGGGGATCCCTTGCGTAGAGGAAATCTAGTTGATAAAATTCCTGGTAAAACTGTAGAGACCCTGAGCTTAGTGGGAAAGGGACAACTTATGATGTTGTCAGAGGATGAAGGATAGTGACCTTCCTAGGTCATCCTAATGTTGAAAACCAACTGAATCATTCCCCTTGTGATATGATGGCTTGGGACGGGGTGGCGTAGTATAGGAAGGCACTTTATAATATGGCCTAAGGTTGGGGGGAAAGGAATCATTTCTCAGTTATTTTGTATTAGCTATTTTCCCTGATTAGATAAGTATCTAAATTTATTTGTATAGATTTTTATGAATGATGTATGTATGCAATTGTCTAATTTAAATGGGAAATGTAAATTCTTTTAATCAATGAATGAAATCTCTGAGTAAATGGGATATGCTTGTTGTTTCCATTTTGTAACCTGTTAAACTATAAAATTGAACAAGTATGGACAATCTGTGTCCCTAAGGACCTTGCATATTTGAGAGGAAAGTTTGTAATATATGGACAAAAACTTTGCTCACCCTATGATGTGAGTTTCGTGATGTCTGGGAGGTCCCTGTGAGGAATAGAGGACCTTGACTACTGAGGAAAATATCAATTTGTATGTAAAAATATTTCAAGATATGTAAGAATCTCATCTCTAACAAATTTAAAAGGCCTTTGATGGAATTGGAGTTGTTTTCCGACTCTTGAAGACCCAGTTAGAACCTTGCAGAACCTTGAAAATTGGCTAAGTCCCTAAGTCGGGTGTTAACTAGTAGAAAAATTTGTATTGAATAAAGAGATTTTATAGTCGTTGATTCAATGGGATAAGTAAATCTCAACCATTCATAGGGGACAATATCATCATCGAGAATGGTTGAGTGCTGATACTTGTGTTAAGTCCGATGATGACGAGGTTCTAGAAATGAGATGAGGACTGTTTATCTATCGAGAGTGACCCCCTGCAAGATTTGGACTGATGGTGATAGTCACATCATCGTCAATATATTGGAGATCAATGAAGTTGGGGTAAAATTTCCCTAGAAGAGTGTCAACGACGATGAGGACCTGTTGATATTTGAATCAGTTAAGATTGAAACAACAACCTCACGAGGATATGAATCCCCCTGCGTTTTTATAGAGGTGGTACTCCTCTTTGGATAAAATATATATCTTGAATATCTTGAATTAGGGAGAATTCTAGATAGTAAATCCCAAAATTGTATTGCTTATTTTAATATTGAAATGGTTCTTAACAACCTGATCTGATTTTTGTGTGCAACAAATTGCTTCTCAATAATAAAAATATTGAAGTATATATATATATATATATATATATATATATATATATATATATATATATATAGACANATATATATATATATATATATATATATATATATATATATATATATATATATATAGACACACTCATCATCATTTATGAAACCCTCTAAATCACATACAAGTAGAGGATACATCCATAACTTCTCACAAGAAAAAAGGAGGAAATAGTTTTGATCATTTCAAAGAACTTTAAAAGAGTTTTGCATTTATAACTTGAAATAATTTGATGGGAATATTTTTAAAATATCATCCTCAGAGATCCCAAGATATGAGAAATCATTAAATTAAAACCCAAAAGTATTTCTATGTGGTTTTTTATTCATAAAATATATTCAACAATACACAAAATATCTGCGAACCAATTAACTAATGACTTAGGAAAAAAAAAAAAAAACTTGTCAAACAAGGACTAAATTCTCATGAATCCAATAAAAAATCATGGATTACATCTGACAGTCACATATATGGTTGTAAATACTCCATGATCATATAAGAAAAGTCTTGGAATATTACAAGAGAAACACTCAAAAACTCAGCCTTATGCTCAGTTCAAAAATATGAACAAAAAACCTTGAGAAAGTGGTGTAGAAGAAGAAGAATGGAAAAGATGGAGATCTTTGTTTTCTGATCAGAATATTGTCTTCATGTTGATGGCTGGAACCTTCTGTTATGATCTTCTTCCCTGATAATGAAACCTTCTCTAACCCTTTGATGAAACCCTTTCTTTCTATTTTAAAATATGCTCTTTTAACTTCTTGAGGTAGTTAGGTTTTTCTCTTTCTTGAAACTTTCACTCATTTGGAGTAAAAAAATTAATTATTATTTAATTTAAATTTAATTAATGAATCAATGTAATTAAGTGGGCCCCTTTGGTTAATAAAAAATTTAAATGAACTTTTATTTTCTGGAATTTTTAATTGACTGCCTTTTTTAAAGTGGTCTGTGTTTTTATTTTATGAGAAAAATATTTGTCCTTTCAGCCATGGAAACCACTTTATATGCAATCTTAATTGTCTCATATTTCCAAAGAGTCTTCATGGGTGAGATTTAAATTTATGGATCTCAATATATGAGCTCATGAAGTCAAGGTACCAAGCCGATTTATCGACACACCATAAAAATATTTCTGACTGTTCTTTCGATTTTTGAGAAAACTATGGCCAATTTCAGCCCTTGAAACTTGTTCCATAATCTTCCTTGTCAAATTACCTTTCCAAATAGGTATGGTTTTCCCAAATCCGACTCCTGAATCTCAAGTTATGGCTCTTAGAAAATCACTGCTCAGTAGTTGTTGATTAATTTTCATGGGTCAATCGTGGCCCTTGATCTTATTCCGCCTCTTCTTTTGAAAAAATCAAATATTCTTCATAATGTGTATCCCACATGCATGGGGATATTGGAAATTCATTTGTTTATAATGTAAATTTGACCATTCCCTTAATTTGAAGCACACCAAGATTATGGAGACTTGGAGTTGGGCCCCTTAGAAAATTAATTAAATAATTAAAATTCTGACAGCCTAGTCATCCTCCACCAAGAACCAAGTCAACGCCCAGTGGCATCCTTGTAATCAAATAGTTATAAGTGAGTCAAAATGAACATCATCACCATGTGTTGATGTGTGATAGGTTACCACGAACTTCCACATGCCACCACCCGATTGGTTTCCACATGTCATGGTTTCATTTGTTGCTATGTGTCGTCTTCCTGTTGGTTGATAGAGTTTCCACATAACATCCTCACGTTGGTTAATAGAGTTTCCATGTGATGAATAGTTGGATGTCATGTGGACTGAATTAATTGGCTGCTAGTTCTTGTAGTAAATGAATTGAGGAAAAGATAAAAAAAAATGAAGTATGGGAGTATGAGGGAATGGTACATGGGAGTGAATTGATGAAAATTCTAAGTATGGAGAGTATAGGAGAGGAAGAGGGGAGTGTGGGGAGAGGAATCTTAAGAAAAATTCTAAGTGTGGGAATAAGATAATAAGAGAAGTTTCAAGACTATGAACATGGATCCAAAAAATTGGACATGGTTCCAAGAAAATAATGTGGTTTGAAGATGTTGATCGTGGTTCCATGAATTCTTAGTCCCAAGAAAAATTAGCTTTGCCACATATTGAGGAAACACTCTTTTGTCAGTTAGACAAAAACCTGAATATCTTAAACATACAATCTTGGATTTTGAAACCACAAAATGTGTGATGAAGCAGATATTGTGGGATATGCAATGAACTTATAATCATTCAAAATTTTCTTCTTATGATATAATTTTTTATTTATTTATCCCAGGAGCGGGAAAATAGAGTTGACTAATTTTTTATCAACAAGACTTGGGAAAGAAACAAGATTTGTTGATCGGTACATGGACGCGAGTTGATCTTGGTCGTAGGTCCCATTTAAGTGAGAAGGGGGTAACGATGTCATGATAACGTGGCAGGACAACAAGGTAGCCATCATGTCCCTAATGGTTACATGTGTCACTAAGAGAGTGGGCGACATGACCTGAGTGGTCCCAGAGGCATCGAAAGTCCCGATGACTTCAACTGAAACCTAGACCGTTGGATCTAGATGTCGTCATATCTCATCCATTTGTTAGAGGATGCTTGGCATGGACCCATAAGTGTGGATAGGAGCATTTGATGACTATGATGAGATCTAGATACTGAATGATAGTTGTTTATTGGAAGGGAGGTGAGATAAAATATCAGTTGTTGATGAGTGTAAGTCCTACCCAGACTGCCTTAGAAAATATTGAGAGCATGGAATTTAAAGACCTTCCTAGTTGGGGATGCCGACGTGATCAAAGCTACTAGATTTCATATACCAAGAGCCATTATATTTGGGATTTTACCGATGGATTTCAACGTCGAAACTTTTGGTTGGGGTGACTTAGAACTTCTGAGGAGTAAGACCCCAATGACAACAATGAAAGGTTTCATTGTAGTCAAAACCAATGGGTGGTGAGTTAAGGGCATGTGCAACATTGGCGCATGTTAGTGCCACATCAGAAGATATGAGTGGCAGGAAGTCACGTGGAAATAAGATGGATTTTGATAAAGAGAGCCTAGATACATCGGGAGGCTATAACTCTAGATCCAGAGATCATATTTGGGCATGGTTATAGTCATTGGAAATATCTCGACGAGAAGAATCCACCTGTGGTCTTTAGGATTAGTTCGGAGTTGAGTTGAGAAAGAGAAATCTTAAAATCCCACTAGCCTAAGAGAGGAATAGGAGGTTGGGTGTGTTACAACAAGAGAAAAAAAATATCCTCTATCCCTAAACGTTTATTTTCAAGCTCAAGTCCCATGGACAAGTCCTCAAACCTCCACATATGACCTCTCTTGGTTAACAATCACCTCCAAGGGTGCTATGGGCACCCACACTAGGTTATTTGTGCGCCAAGAATGTGTCTAAAGGTATTTCCAAGGTCACAAGAGGCGAATAATGGGTTGTGTTCCCTAAATGATGCTTGCAGAGCTCAATTTCCATGAGCAACACCTACTAATCTAAAATATTCTATGGCTATAGTGTTGATCACATCCTCAAATGACGACATGATGTTTTTGTATGGTATATTTGGCTTACTTGAGGGACACGAGTGCCACGATTAAACCACAACACATGCCCTGAATGAGAATAGCCTTGGGCCACACCGAGAATAATTTTTTGGGCCATGGACAAGGTTCTTTAACATATGAGTGGAATATGGAATCCATGAATAGTTTTTCTAAACTGGAAATGGTCGTTGAGGTCTAAACATAGTCACATGGGGAAACAAGGGGATAAATCCCTAAATGAAGGTCTTCTAGAGCTCTGACACTATGGTTAGGGGAGGAAAAAACTTGGGCCTTAGGCCCTAGATTTCGCTTCATAAAATCAATCACCATGAAAAACACTTGAAAAAACACAACATAAACCCTTTCTAGGGGATGTTTGGCATCAAGGTTGGATATGGATTCCATTAGGAGATTTTTCACATTGAGGATAGGTCACAGGTCCTTAAACATCGTTAACGAAGGAAAAATGTTCTTTATGATATTGTTGAATATTCTCGAGCTTAAGAGCCTTGAATGATTTCTCATACCAACAAATGAGTCCTATCTAGGGGTTCTTTACACGCCTTCGAGTGTGATATGGGTGCCATGGGTAGGTCTTGTGCACTAGAAATGGGTCTAGACTACAACACATGGTCAAGGGGATAAATAAGGGTGTTCAAACCTAATTGAAACTTCTTGAGCTCAACCACCATGAACAAATCCTAGACACAGTGACACAAGCCCTCACTGGGGGGTATTTTCCCTAGGAGTTGAATATGGGAGGATTATGATGTTTCATGCAAAATGGATTGGTCTTGAGGCGTTGACCATAATTTTTGTAGGAAAAAAACATCATCCCCAGGCCCTTTTCATTGGTTGGGGGAGGGAAATGACATCCTCAAGCCCTAAACATATATTCTTTTCCTCAAGTGAAATGAACATTCCCTTAGACTACCACATGCGAGCATGGATGGTTTGCAGAACCTTGATCATCATCAAAGACTGAAAACTAGTGTGTTAGGATCTTATTGAAGCTTCTCAAGATCTAGAGACTTGAATAAGTACTCAAAGAAATGTCAAGGAACAAATAGGGTTAGGGGTAACACAATGGATTTAATACCTATTGAACCTTCTTAAGATCAAACATTGTTAACAACACCTAAAAACCATGACACGATCCCTATCTAGGTAGTCCTTGACATTTGAGTTGAATATGAGCATTGTTATCAATTCTTGGGCATTGTGGATGTGTGTTCGATATGTGACCATAGCCAAGGGAGGGAAATAATATCTCATGGCACTAAACCTTGATTCTTAGGCTCAAGTGCAATGCATGAGTTCTTGAACCTTCACATCTAATCTCTCTTAGTTAACAATCGCCTCCAAGATTGGTATGAATGTCAACACTAGGTTGATTGTACACCAGGAATGTGTCTAAAGGTCTATCCAAGGTCATGGGAGGACAATAATGGGCCTTGTGCCCCAAATAGAACTTGTCAGTCTCAATCTCCATAAACAACACCTGCTAACCACAAAGCTTCTATGGCCATAGTGTTGAGCACATCCTCGAATGACCACACAAGACTCTTGTATGGTATCTTTGACCTACTTGAGGGATATTGGTGCCATGATTAAACCACATGACACATTCCTTGAATGAGAATCTATCTCGAGTCCACACCATGAATCATTTTCCGAGCCATGGTCAGGGTGCTTTAGCATTCAAATGGGATATGAAAGCCATGAGTAGGTTTTATGCACTGGAAATGGTATTGAAGGTATAAACATGGTCAAGAGGGGAAGCAAGGGGCTTAATTCCTTAATGAAGTTCTTTTAGAGTTCCAGCACTATGGTTAGGGGAGGAAAACACTTGGGCCTTATGCCCTAGACACCACTTCTTGGGCTTAATCTCCAAGAAAAATACTTGCAAAATCGCAACATAATCCCTCTCCAGGGAGTGTGTTTGGCATTGAGGTTGGATATGGATTCCATTAGGATATTTTTCACACCAAGGATGATTTGAAGGTCCTTAAACATCATTGACAAAGGAAAAAAAATGATTCAATATATTTTTGAACCTTCTCAGGCTCAAGATCCATGAAGGATTCCTTGTACTAACACATGAGTCCTATAAGTGGGACATGGGATATGAATTCCATTAATTGGTTTTGGAATTAGTGACGAGTCTAGGGTCCTAGACCATTGTTGAAAAGGAAAACAATGACCTTACATAGTAAAAATAACCTTCTAAGCCTCAAGCACTATAAACAAAGCTTCCAACCATGAACAAGGTCTCTAACCATAATATATTCCCTTTTTATGGGGTCTTTGACCTCTAATTGGTATTCCAGACATCATTAGGTAGGTTTGCAAGAATATCATGGGCCCAATAGGACTATTCCCAAGACAAAAAAAATAAGTTATAATGTTAAACCTTTCATTATGGAACATATGTCCTAGAATAGGACATAATGTTAAAGGTGATGGAAATATTGCAAATTTATGAATATATGTGATATGCATGTTATTAATGTGTGATTTGTTTTTATTAATGCATGCATGTAAATTAAATTTTTTTTTGACAGGAATGCCTCTTTTCTTATATATTTATATGTAGATTCTTCTAAATATATATTTTTAAGGAAAAATGTTTCTTTTTATTTTTTATTGAATTTTATTTGTACATATATCATAATTCTAAAATACATTGAAATTTTAATTGATTGATTATGTTAAGACCCTTAAACTTAGTCTTAATATTGGAACCAACTATTATAATCAACATCTTAACTTAAAGATATGCATTGTATTTAAGAGAAAAGGTAACATACCAATGTTACAAGAACGGGGATTTTTTTCGAGTTATAAAAATTTATATAGCTTAATTCTAATGAAAAAAAAAACAAAATGTAAGCTTTGTGGTCCAATTCATAGTCATCTACTTATCCATCAGTCTGTCTGCTAATTGCTGTACTGTCCGAGTTAAAATCATTTATACGTGACCACGTGACATTTTTAACCTTTGTGGTCCAATCCTTCTGCAATTTACATATAGCGGTTTTACGTGCAACCAACCTTACATATAGCGGTTTTATGTGCGACCAGCTTTAAAAAGAAAGTTGTTCTCGACGTCCACGGCATTGGGTGACATTGTAAATTAATGAAGGGAACTTACCGGTCTGCACAAGCTTCCAATTCGGTCTTCGTAATCGACAGGACTGGCGAGTCGTGAGAATTTGGAGATATTTATGGCTGATCAGACTGTGCTGGATGGGGCATTTCGCTTATCATTCGCAATACATGTTTTCTGTGGTTCGCTTGGTTATATATATATTCTGTGGTTAGCTTGGTTATATATATATATATATATATATATATATATATAATACTCTGCATATCTGTACAGACACTGTCGTTCAAAACCCAGTACCCTCACAAAATCAGACTCGGTTTTTAACGATGTTCCACTCAAATAAATGCCAGAATTTAGGTTAATAATATGGACATAAAATGAAATGGATGTTTCTAATCCTACTGTGAATTTTTCAATAATACAAAATACATAAGATGTGGGATATATTGAAGTCAAACATGTCTGTCTAAATAAAATCCTAATAAAATTCTAAATGCAGCATAAAAATTTAAGAGTTTCACACACAGCCAGCAAGTATAGAGCACAAGTAAATTTGGGTGAGAATCGAACTTGAGACCTTTTCTTTATATATAAAGCACTTGCCAATAAATTTACACCACTGCTGATTAATTAGAAATGTTATATTATCATGATTATAAACCCTAAGATCCTAAAAAACTTAGCTATAAAATCTTTGACCACATAAATTTGAAAACAGTAGTGACCTATTTTATTAACTATGAAATTTTTCACCACATAAATTTGAAAACAGTAGTAATCTATTTTATTAGATTAATGTGTACTAATTAACATAAACTTATCTTAACTCTGGTTTTACTAAACATCCAGAAAAATTAAATCTCTAAAATTATAAATCTACATCGAAATAATACTATACTGTAAAATATACCTCTCAAAGCAACAAGATTAATACATGATGAATAAGAAAATAGAATGAGCACCATATATCTACTTCAAGGCAGTCTAAGTAACTGTATGTTATCAAATCTATAGATCTATTAAATAAGAAACGATTAAAACATCGAAATATAAAAATATCTATTCTTCAAAGCAAATAGCCCAATTTATTATACTAAAGTGCAAGGTTTTCGATCGGTTACAATTATAACTGTGCATAATGACGACCACTTTGTCATTAACGCCAAACAAAGTGCAAATTTTCACAGAGAAATGATTATTAGGTTTGGGAAACAACAAATATATCAAACGTATCAGGTGACTACTTTCTTATAAGAGAAGAGACCGTGCAGGTGACCAGTCTAGAAGGCGGGCTGCAGTGGAGAAGCGCTGCGGCCTTTTCTGCAAATGCCTGAAAAAACTGATCTGTGCATTTCTTCCCAATGTGTGCTTCAATTAAACTGCCCACAAAGCTCTTAACCAAATTCGACTTCATCAATCCAAACATCTTTGGGTCCCTAATATACTCCTCAAATTCCTCCTCGGGCATGCTCGGCACCTGCTCGAAGACTTGCATGCTCTCGATCTCAAAAACGCCGCAGTTCTCCACTGCCCGTCTCAGCTCCTTCGCAGTCGGAAAATACCATGGAAGATTGAAAGAGTCTCTCAGATCCGAACTGATAATCCCCTGCATTACAAATTGCATTATATATAGATAACTTTGTTCTATTAAGTACTAAATGATTGGATAAGAATTTAAGGGTTATTGTCTGCCATGCCTGTGTGACAAGCTCATCCCATGCATCTTCAAAGTCCTGTCCACAGAATTCGCCTCCCACTGATACTTGTTCTGTAGGAAGCCAACTATCCGGCCTCCCCATCATACACAGGAATATAACGCCTCCCGGTGCCATCTCCTGCGCTCTGCAGTTGATGAAAGCGTTGAGGTCGCTCTCAGATTGCTTTGAATACGCTTCGGCAATATCCTGGCTGCCTCTGTTTATCCACACCCTTCCCTTGTTATATAAGGGCGAAGTCTTCTGCACAATAGCTTGAGGCACCTGCAATAATAATATCATCAAAAAGTTCATATATAGTTTGGCTGTAATGTCTGAGCTATGATAATCAAGTCAGATAATAATCACCCGGAGCTGACCTGCGAAAGCCAATGAAGCGCCATGACAGAGAAGCAGACATGAATGGTTGATGTCGGAAACAGAACGTTGTAAAAGGATCCAGGCACCCCAGCAACAAAATAAGGAGAAGCAGGCCGGTCCAGCAGATTGAAGAGCCCATTAAAGTCATTGGATGGCAGATCAGAAAAATAAGCCTGGAACTCTGCCACTGAGCCCCCGCCATTAG
>ML786905.1:372020-397628 GCA_009831015.1 Picea engelmannii | reverse complement strand
TGAATCACTAATGAACAATTATACCAATTATTAATCCTTTAAACCACAATGTATATTCTTTTACTTATTCAACCATAGTCATCTGTTCATCATCAATATCTCATTGTATCATAAGCATTACATTCATCAGTGCATAATAAACAATAACAAACACATCCACACAATGCACAATACATCAATATTTATGTGGAAACCCAATAAGGGAGAAAACCATGGAATGTTTTTCTTATATGTCAAGAATTACATTCAAGGAAGCACCAACTTCCAATTCTCCAGCTACAACTGGAAGGAGGCTCTGACCGTCTAGTTTCCCAGGCTACAACCTGAGGGAAGCTCCAACTCCCCAATTCTCTAGATACAACCAGAAGGAGGCTACAACCCCCTATGTTCTCTGGCTACAATCGGAAGGTGGTTAAAACCACCTATCCTTGCCTCGTCCAACCACCCTGAAATATAATTAGAATGATGGAACCACTGTCACACTATCACTGTGAGATATACTGATGTAAAACTGTACCAATCTGTGCCACTAACCTGTAATCAACCTATGTCATTGTCTTGTAACCAACCTGTACTTGTGCCTTGCCTATACCAACAAAACTAAATGCACCAACAACATGTATCAATAGTCTCCTCAATATATCGGATCTGATAACATAGATCTCATACCCAAAATCACAAGAATATAACTCAAACCATGTGCCAATCAATGCACATCAATCATGTACACCAACACTATACAAACATAACCAACAACATGTACCAATCATGTATCAACACCAAACCAAACTATGCCTCAACAAGATGTATCAAGATCACCATGTACTTCAAGTATGTATCTCATCCATGTACCCAATCATATACCTCTACCATATACCTCTACCATATACCAATAACATACACCAAGATAACCAACAAGATACCTCTAACAATGCACCACACTCTCCATAAATCAAATACCATAAATTCTCATATCAACTGTGCGCCACAACCTCACTGTTATACAACCTCTATCTATACCAATAACTTCAGCAACATAGCTCAACCAAAAGCCTCAAACATGAACCAATACTAAACTTCAGTAGATCTGCCTCAGATCAACTCTACAACAAGCCCTAAACTTTCAAGAGGGCATCCAATATATTTACAAAGCAAACCCTCAACTAGATTCATACATTCAACACTACACATATTAAAACCATACATTTTTCTTCTTATAGCGTTTTGCTGCTACAATTCAGCTGTCGAGATTTTTCTGCCGCACTTTTCTTGCCGTGATTTTTCTGCCGCACTTTTTCTACCGCGGTTTTTCTGCTGCAGTTTTTTCTGCAACACTTTTTCTTCCGCGATTTTTCTGTTGAACTTTTCCTGCCGCGATTTTCCTGCCGCACTTTTCCTGCCACGATTTTCCTACCGTGCTTTTTTTGTTGCACTTTTCCTGCCGCATTTTTTCTCTATCAATAATACCTGCCCAAATAACCTTTCATAAAATAAATATTCAATTATAATCAATAGGTGCTAATGAGAGAGCCTTTATCTCTTATTTATACTTCCTTGTAGCTTCCTCAAGGGGTTACCTTCTAACAAACTTAACCCACTTTCCTTCTTTTAGGGATAACCCACTTCTAACCACTTGTCCACTTATCTTAACCATTTTCCACAAATAGTAAGTTCTTCACTCATAGTTGCAACTAACTTTATTATTTAATTATTTTTTGCAACCACTTTGACTTATCCATAAATAGTAAACTCACCACTTCTTGTTGCAACCACTTTATTATTTAAATAATTTATCTTTGCAACCACTTTGACTACTTTATTAAATTTAAATAATCCATCTTCACTCATAACTTCTTGTTGCAACTAACTTTTCTATAATTAATCAATTCATAACTTATTTGCCCTTAACTAACTTCTTGTTGCAACCACTTTATTATTTAATTTATTTCTTGGTCAACCACTTTGACTATTCAATCTTCTCATTACAACTACTTTACCATAATTACCAAACTCACAACTTCTTATTGCAACTAATTTATTTTTAATTACCACACTTTCTTATGTCCTGAAGCTTGGTCTCCCACCATACGAGAGCAGTGCATTCCAACCGAAGAGAAGCCAGTTGCAATTTAACCTCCTCTTCATCAATATGCTGGACACAATGACAATACACTTCAATCTGTCGGATCCAATTATCTAGCTTTTCAGGATTAACATCTTCATTAAAAGGTTACCAAAGTCACTAAGTCTGTGTCTAAACAATGAGGTTAATGAAGTGATTGAGGCGCTCTGATACGACTAGGGTTTCGACTCTATTTGCCTTATCTTCCTTCCATGGCCGATCCAGGAGGAGGGGAGCAGTCGCCCCCTCCTTCTCCTGCCTCTTCCTTTCACAAGCTTCTAGCCACCCAAGGTAAGAAACTCCACCCTTCAGAACCCCCAAGCTTCGTCAAGAAGCTCGACTCAATCCTTGAAATCGATCTGCCCCCGGACCATCCAATGAGGGTAGCAATTTCCCTATCAGAACGAGAACTGATAGGCCAATTCATGGATCTTTGGCCATCAGCCCGAACCACGGACAACTAGATCCAAAGGAATTGGAGACCGTTGATCAAAAATAGTGTAACCTGCTATGCGGTGGGAAGAGGATTCTTCATCTTCGAATTCATCTCTCAGGAAGATAGGGATCTCATCTTTAGGAACGAGTCGTACTTCATGGGCACTCAAGGGCTTTATCTAAATCGTTGGACCCCAAGCTTTGATCCAACACTTGAAGTTCCCAAGGACGTTCCAGTCTGGGTCAGGCTACCCAACCTACCAATCCATTGCTGGAACCCCTCTTCACTTCAAGAAATCGGGAATGGGTTGGGACAATACATCGACAGAGTGGATCCCAAAGACCAATACTCATGCGCATGAATCTGCGTGGAAGTCGATCTAGAGGAGGGACTTCCTGAAGCGATCAAACTCAAGGTCGGAGAATGACAACATTACCAGAAGCTGGACTACGAACAACTCTCGTTCAAATGCAGGGGATACCATGAATACGACCATTTTCAGAGGAACTGCCCTAAAAATCCAAACAAGGAGAAAGAAAGTGGAGAAGGATGGCAACAACCAAGAAAAGGGAAATCCAACTCCAAAACTAAAGGCCTAAGGATTGAAAAGACAGCCCCCACACAAGCCAAGGACCCAGAAAACAAGTCAAATACAAGGGCAGAGAACACCTTTAGAATATTGGCTCAGGAACATGCAAAGAAAACAACAGAAGAAAATACACAGGAAGAAACCCCAACATAAGATATGCGTGAAAATCCGACCCCCGAAGTCAAAGAAATCCATTCACCGACAAAAGAAGAAGCGAAATGCAAATACCCCCCAAGAAAGGAAGCAAGGCCAGACATAGAGGAAGGGTAGGTCTCGTCAGATAGCGATTACGAAGGTGCAAGTGATGCCCTGGTCACACCAAAGAAAACAGGAAGAGGTAGGAAATCCAAGAAAGAAGAAAGAGACAAAGAAACCTACAAAGACGTCCTAAAGGGATTACAACCAACAATAAGACAACTGATCAATGTCAAACAGACAAGGAAGCACTCCAAGGCCTCCCAAGGAGGCCATTCATCCCCCCAAGGTAATCTATGAAACTAACTTCCTGGAACTGCAGGGGATTCAGCAACAAAAGGAAAGAGGAAGCACTTAAGGACATCATAAGAGCCTCCAAATCAGATATCCTACTCCTCCAGGAGACCAAGATGGACAACCAAGACTTTCTCAAAGCAACAACTGTCCTATGGAGAATAAGCCAAGGAATAGCAGAAAGCGCAAGAGGTGCCTCAGGCGGGATAGGCACCCTGTGGAACACTATGACGTTCGATATGAGCAACTCTAAAACGAGCATGCACTGGATCCACACCAGACTCCTTCACAAGGCAACGGGCTGACTGGTAAGTCTCTTCAATATCTATGTACCACACCTGCTGATGGAAAAAAGAAAGTGTTGGGAGACCCTAAAAGACTATTTATTGCAAAATGATCTAGATAATATCATTATAGGGGGGAACCTAAATGTGACCCTAGCTCTAAACGAAAAAAAGGAGGCTCCATTGTGTGAGACCCAGTAAGAGAGTGGGTGGAAGATTTAATTTCAGATTGGGATCTAGAAGATATCAAGCCTACTAAAGGCAAATATACGTGGACAAATAAAATGATAGGACCAGGGCATATAACAACAAGGCTAGATAGATTCCTCGTCCAAAGCTCCTTCCTTCTTCTAGGCCTCACTCCCACCTCTTCGATCCTCCCTCACAGTGTGTCAGATCACAAACCCATCCTTTTAGAAATTTCGTGTGATATAAACCATGGGCCCATCCCATTCAGATTTAGCCCAACTTGGCCCCAAGACAAAGACTTCCTGAAGCTAGTTACCAAAGTCTGGAATGGCACAGTAAGAGGCTCGACCTTCTATGTGTGGGAAGAAAAACTCAGGAGATTAAAGACAGTGCTAAAAACTTGGGCAAAAGGTCAGGCAAATCCAATTAAAACTCGTCAAGAAGCCCAAAAGAAGCTCGGGAACCACCAATTGGAAATGGAAAATCAGGATATCACCCAAGAAAGCATGCAACAAGAAGACCATCTTCAAAGGCAATGGCACCAGGATTGTCGTGAGGAGGAAAATTATTGGAGACAAAAATCCAGAAGCTTATGGCTGGAAGTAGGAGATAGAAACATGAGCTACTTCCACAAGCAAGCTGAGGCAAGGAAGCAGTTTAAAACAGTGACAGAAATTCAAGTTCAAAATCAAACAATCACAGATCTGGAAGGCATTAAAGAAACGACAACTGAAGCCTTCGAAGACCTCTACACTGAAACACAAAGGATTGATATAGACCCCAAAGAGTACCCTCTCTCTCTTATCCCAAATCTCATCAAGGAAGACATCAATAACAACCTAACTAAGGAAGTTACTCAACAAGAAATAAATGAAGCACTGGACCAAATGAATCCTGACAAAGCCCCAGGACCAGATGGTTTCACAGCAAGATTCTACCAACATAGCTGGGATATAATAAAATCAGATCTAACGAAGTTGATTCAAAAATCTCAGACTTGCAGCAAACTAGGAGGTGGAACGAATTCAGCCTTCTTGGCGTTGATTCCGAATGATAAAGGAGCAATCAACTTCGATAGATTTCGTCCAATCTCTCTATGCAACACAAGCTACAAGATCCTTACAAAGATCATAGCCAATAGAATTAAAAAAAAAATTCCTATAATCATCCCCGAAAACCAAGGAGGATTCATCAAAGGCAGACACATAGTAGATAACATCATCCTAGTGCAAGAGGCCCTGCACTCAAGCATCTCGAGAAAAGACAAAGGTATGATAATAAAACTTGATCTCGCCAATGTTTTTGATAGAGTTAGACATAATTTTTTATTTAAAGTCATGGAAAATTTTGGGTTCGCCCCAACTTTTGTAAACTGGATCAAAGCTTGTATCGGGTCACCTTGGATAGCCCCTCTTGTGAATGGGAGGGAAACTAAGTTCCTTCAAGCATTCAGAGGACTCCGACAAGGCTGCCCCCTCTCTCCCCTCCTCTATGCAATTCAAGCCTCAGTGTTAATCTTCCAACTAGATCACTGCCATAGTCACAACAACCTCCACGGTTTGAGAATAGTGCTAGGGGTAAAGGACATAAATCATGCCTAGTTCACGGACGACACTCTGTTAATGGGAGGTGCGAGCATACAAATAGCAAGGAAATTCAAGAATGAATTAGTGGCTTACATAGAAATCTCAAGAAGTGTCATAAGCCCTACTAAAAGCAAGATCTACGGCTAGAATATAACACCAAATGAAATGTTGGAGATTGCCAGGGTACTAGGAATGGAAGGTTGTACCAAATGGGAAGCCTTTAAGTATCTGGGAGTCCCAATCTTCAACTCCAGCCCAAGAACACCGCACTGGAATTTGTTGATTGACAAGATAAAGAACAAGATAACTTCATGAGGAGCGAGTTGGTTAAACCTCGCAGGTAAAGTGGTCCTAATCAAGGTCGTCCTTGCCAGCATTCCAATCTATCAAAGCTCTTTGTTGTTGGCCCCAACCTCCATAGTACAAAAAATTGAAGCAATGTTCAGAAGGTTTCTGTGGGAAGGTGGAAAACAGTCAGGGAGAAAGTTGCATCTAATAAGTTGGGAAAAACTCTTCAAGCCAATCATGGAAGGTGGTCTCAACTTCAAAAATACACATGTTCAAAATCTGGCGCTAGGGGTAAAGATTCTTTGGAACCTAATCACCGGGAAGCCAACATGGAGTAAAAAAACGTTATGGAAAAAGTACTTTAGAGGCCCAAGGGAAAGATGTATAGAGTGCCCAGTTCTAGAGAAGAGAGGCTCCCCAATCTTCTTGCTTTGTCAGAAGACTATGCCCCATTTCAGACCTCATCTCACTTGGGTGCCAGGCAATGGGAAGAAAAT
This sequence comes from Picea engelmannii, assembly GCA_009831015.1. Lineage (NCBI taxonomy): Eukaryota > Viridiplantae > Streptophyta > Pinopsida > Pinales > Pinaceae > Picea > Picea engelmannii. The sequence continues at coordinate 391,148 of ML786905.1, read as the reverse complement.
AAATATTTGGCAGGACTCAATCATGGGAGATCCTCCCCTTGGATTGAGACAAGATCTGGATCGACTCAAAGAGTGGATGGTCACTCAAAATTTAAACACTCTTTGGGACATCTCAATTTGGGGGAATGATGAGCACAAGATGTGGCTAAGGTGGGGAATTGCTAACAACCCCCCTGATTTAGAAGAGGATTGGAACACCCTGAAGCTCTGCCTCCAAGGGAAATCCCCACTCAGAAAAAGGGGAAAAGACAAACGGGGTTGGGGAAAGAGCTCAGGGGCCTACACCACTGCAGTAGGGTATCAACTCACAAACTCCCAACCCAATGTCCCTCCAAACCCAACAATTTGGAAAGCAATTTGGACCCCCAAGTCCATCCCAAAGATTGACATGTTTATTTGGACTCTGGCTCACATAAGCATTCTAACGGGAGAAAACCTAAGAAGAAGGGGGTGGGAAGGCCTCAATAGATGCTCGCTATGTCTTCAAGCAAAAGAAACCACAGACCATCTACTACTAAGATGTACCTACTCCAAATAAGTCTGGCAGTTGGCCCTGAGACTACAAAAGGCCGTAAACATACCCCAAAAAAACGAGCAATCTTCTCCAAAGTTGGAATTCCATCTGCCCTTTCCAGACTGAGAAAAAAGGCCAAATCTCCACTCTGTGGAGAGTCCTCCCCAAGTTCATCCTTTGGAAAATCTGGCTAGAGAGAAACAATAGACTTTTCAGGGAACTCAAAAGAAGTCCAACCCAAGTTGCAACCAAGATACAGGCCTACTTTGGCGAAAGCACTCCCTACTTCTGCCAAACAAAGAACTCTAGAGTACTAAAGTTGGAAGAGGAACAATGGTTGGCTCAGTTTAAACTTCAAGACCAGGGGGGAAAAAAGGACAACAACTCTGGCCAACAAGCCTGGGAAATACGAAAGGAGAAACAAGATTTTGAAGAATGGAAGACAAAGGAAAATAAAAATATTTTGTCCTTTGATGGGGCCTCCAAAGGGAACCCAGGCTTGGCACGTGGAGGAGGGGTCCTAGAGAGCCCCACCAGATCACTGAGGCTAAGTTTCGCCTGGGGACTCGGAACTGAAACTAATAACAGAGTAGAAGCCCTAGCACTCTAGCAAGGGCTCAATCAAGCAATCAACTATAGAGTTCAAGATATGGTAATAATTGGGGACTCTCAGATAGTAATCAAAGCCTTAATCCATAGAAGAAAACTCAAAAATGCAAAACTCAATAATCTCCTGGAGAAAATCCAACTCCTCCTTGGGAATTTCCGGTCTTATAAGCTTTTCCATGTCTTGCGAAACCTAAATGAGCAAGCATACGCTGAGGCCAATAAAGGCATCCTCTTGACTGCTGGAACCATGCAACTTAATGGCACAACGTCCACAGTGGATCTACCCTGACTCTAGGGAGGAATTCCACAAAGGAATTAAAGTCATTAGCTGGAAAGGGGAAGGCATCATGAAAGAAGGATTTGGGCAAACCCAAAATGCTACAGGACAGTGCAAGTGGACAGAAGGTACAATCCAGGGCATCATTCGGTTGTTGATTTTCTTTGGAAAGGAGACAGGACGGTAGGTCACCCATACCCTTTAGATCACGTGAATTATTTAGGGGATTCGATCTGGGAGGAGGCTGAGCTTAAAATGGGGAGAGGAACTCAGTCCTCCACACCAGGCTCACGCAAAGACAACCAAGAAGGAACACAACCCAGCTACGAGAGGTTCGCGCGCAACAACAAGTCGCAAGAAGAAGAGAAGAAGTCGTTGAAGATGGCAGCCAACTCGGGAAGCAAGCCAAGCACAGAAGACAGGCTGAACGCAATGGATGTCACTTTGGAAAATCTAAAGAAAATGTTGAACTACCAGTTGGACTTTCTACAAAATCTGGACATAGACGCAGGAAGAAGAATGGAGAGGCTGGAAGAGGACATCACCACCACAAAATTTGCGATCACTGAGGAGCTTGGCAAACTCCACAAAGAACTCAAGGACCCTAAGAAAGAATTCGAGGCCAGAATCGACCAGCTAGAGGAAAAAATGGCTCAGTTAAACAATGAATGGAAGCGAGATCCAGAGATGCAGATCAGTGTATCATGTCACAAAAGGGAGTTCTACAATATCTTAGCAAGGATGGCATTTTGTATAGAAGCCTCCATTGTAAATAAATTTGTAAAGCATCCCTCCCCTGGAAGGGTAGAATAGCCTCCAGGTTTGTATTCGACTAGTAGAGCGTGGCTCACCATAGTTGTAACAACACCGGTGGCTTTGCCGCTGTCTTTCTTAATTAAAATCCATTAATCATTTTTGTAAAAAAAAAAAACTAATTTATTTTTAATTATTTTCTTAATGCAACAACTATACCCATGATTAAATCCTAGTTGCCATCAATTTGACTTGTACACTTCTTCTAGGAGCTTCTAGAATAATTGACTTCTTTGACCTTCTAGGGGCTTCCAGATAACTCATGAGGGTCCTTCAACTTCATATGGCCATAACACTCTAACCGTGAGGAGTTATGCGACGTTCCACATATCACCGATAATGGCATGACATATACTATCCATATAGAATAGTCTTACTTGTAAATTCATTGATCTTTATGCCTTTGTACCTCAAATAGACTCGGGTCCCTTACCCATGACTTTGTGCTACTGGAATTCACTACTAGACTTCTCCAAGGGTTGACATCAATCACTAAGGGTTGGCATCAATCTACAATATCACTCTCCAAGGGTTGACATCAATGACAACCAACAATCCAGACCAATTGTCCATCAACCTAAGCCAACTGTCTGACAATCCAAACACTTTGGATCACATTTTATCCAAGGGTATTTCTAATTTATAACAAGTCTATTTGCGTATACTTCTGCTCGCAACAGTTTCCATGTTTAGCTCCAATTTTGTAACATCTTCAAACTGGGCAAGGGGCATAGAGCTGTAACATACATATTCTATCCATGTGCATAGATATTAACATAAGGATATTTTCCATCACTATATTGATAATAATACCAACCAACAATATTAAAAGGGATATTAAATTGATATTAACATTAACAAGGATTTTTTCATTCAACCAACAATTCCATAAACTCATGAGTAAAGATATGCATCTGACAATGACACATTACAGAAAGTTACAAGAAAAATTCCCATAATGTGCAAATAATTCCATTTAGTAAAAACATTTCACCCCAATTGTCAAAGGGATCTTGGTTAGTTGGTGAAAGGGGAATGTTTCATACCCCACAATGATAATAAAAATAAGAAGCATCTTGTCCAATAAAAAAAAAAAAAAAAAATCTTGCCCAAACATCTAAGGGCTTTGCTTGAATTCGATGAGGGTTTGTAACAAATACCAATAAAGGAAAATGACTTAAATAGAAGGGGCATCAATCACAAAAACAGTTCCTGAACCATGTCATTCATACACATAATTCTTTAATTCAATGAATGGGAAGAATTCAATATCCTCTTCGAATATAACCCATGAAACACATAAAACTGTTGATAAATTCCAAGAAAACCTAGATAAATAGAGATTGATAGACAATTGTGTAGGACATGAATGTTACCATTCTCATCGTATGCCATGCCTAGCAGACGATAATCACAAGCTTGTCTTCCTCCTCTTCCTCGACCGACAAAAAATTTGAAATAATACTTTTAAGCACTAGGAAATTCCACAACAGTCCAACATATTCGAGATTGGAGGATGACTTGCAAAAAAAATTTCTTTCCCTTCTCCATCTGCAACCATGGTATGATACAATGCAATTATTGTTTAGAAGCAACAAAACCACTCTGGGTCAGAACATGATACAATATGATTTTCTCTTGGATCAAGATATTGGTTTCCATGAAACTCAATCTTCTCATAATTCATTTTGGTATTTGGCTCAGAAACGATAAATTCTTTTTCAATCCTAAAATTCACAATGCATCATTTATATTCTCCTATTGGCATTTTGCATTCAATGGGAAGATCTTGGACAATGCACCTTCTCCTTTAATCTAACTGTACTGCACATATTTCAACTTAATCAATCAACTTCATAAAATTAACTTGCTCTTGAGAAATGTGGCTTGTTGCTCAAATATCCATATCAAAAATATCATTGATAAATTTCTACCCATAAAAGACATCCATAAAATGGTTACCTCATTAAAGGGATTTCATTGGAGCCATAAAAAAACACCTTTCAACTTTACATAAAGGAAATCAAATAGAACATTCGTTCAAAGTGGTGGAGGTGAATTGGATTTAAGAGTGTCCTCCATCGTGGCTTCTCAAGAAAAAATGGGCAAATTCACATTGGTGGCTTGTTTGGACAAGGAAGGCATCTCTCTTCTCCATTTATTCATGAGATTGAGGAACTCTGTCTGCAACCCAATTCTCTGTTCCTTTGGACAAGGAGAAGGGAAGGGAAAAAACCGAAAAAAGAAAGAGGTAAACATGTTTTATCCACTGCAACTATCTCTTTGCTTGATTGCTTTACTATTGAACATATCTAGTTATTTTTAGACTACACAAGGAAGTATTCGATGTATTGGAGGAATCGGAGTAAGAGACAAGACTCTTCACCAAAAATTACAATTTTTCATTTCATAAGTCACACATATAAGAAAACCTTCCATATACACTACATTTCTATGAACACTTTCTCCCGATTTTAGCCAATTATTAATTGATTCACATCTTGAAAATATTCTAATCTCATTATAGTGTAAAATTATCATAAATCTAAACCCGTTTACAATTTTTGGACTATTTGGAAATTAGGGTTTGCTACCTGTTGCAAAATCCATCCATAATTTTTCGAGAAACTAAATTTAACAGAGGGAAACATTGCGGGCATAGTATCTTGCAAATTCCCTCAAAAACATTTGCCAATGGCCATACATTGATGCAAGGTTCAAATCCTGCCCATCCTCAGTTGGGTTAACAAACATATGCAAAGACACTAAAGTCATTTCTTCCATTTCACTTCCCTCTGCAAAGACAATGGAATTGTTTCTTCTATTTCTTTTCCTTCTTGAACATTCTCTGTAATAGAAACCCTATTACTCAATATAGTTCTACAGGTTTTTCACCATATCCAGCCACGACCTCCACTGCGATAGGGCATTGAGGCACTTTTTGAGATCTAGGAAAACAAGGAGCCAAGTGCAGTTTCCTAAAGATGTTGGAATGCTTCTACTCAGACCATTGTCGAACAAGAGGAGATGTTTCAATATGCCTAGAAAACTGATTTCTGTTGGTAGTCCTTGTAAAAAAAAATTTCCAAGCATACATGAACTGTAGTGATGTGCAATTGTTGAGGGAAGTTGGAATATTTCTGTTTGTGGATTAAAAGGGTGTGAGTGGGTGAGTCAGCGAGACTTTAAGGAAAGGAAAGACAATGGAGATCACTGTAGATCAGTGATGGGCCATTGGGCTATGGAGTCATAAACAGTCTGCTTAATGAAGGCATTTAAGCTCCTTATCAAACAAAGGATTTAAGTGGTGGTGGGAAGGAGAAAGGCAGAAAGTGTATGAATGATAAACCATAAAAAATGGGCAAGATGACAACAGATCCTCTATCGCCTCAGGAATCCAGAAATCAGGGGGTTTACAATGATCCAGACAAGAAGAAAAACATAGGATGTCTGTTGAACCATGAAAGATGGGCATGACGGCAATAGATCCTCCATCGCCTCAGGAATCCATAAATCAGAGAGATTACATTCAGATAGAAATGAGAAACATAAACGTCTGTTGAACCATGAAAGATGGGCATGACGACAACAGATAATCCATTGCCTCAGAAATCCATAAATCAGAGAGATTACATCTAGACAAGAAAGAGAAACTTAAAATGAAAACTAAGAAGACAGTCTGATATAACAACTTAAAGGAATCTTCACTAACATAACAATTTACAATCCAAGCCCTCAGACATACAACAAAAATACAATCATAACAACTCTCAAAGCTTCCCCCGGTCTGGACCAAAACTACCCCCCTTACAAAATCTAAATTGATCTCTTTTATACTCAGATCAGTGCCCGACTCTCAAGAGTGCGATCTGATCACTACATTCAAAACTTTTCTTGGAGCAGTCTTCTGTCAAACTGTGCATGTATCCCTCTGTCAAACACGAGCTCAGATCGACATGGGTCTGCAGGAAAATCTGTCCATAGGGGTACCACGGGCTGACGGTTCAGTCCCCACGACTGGGCCTTTCATGCCTTTCATTTATGGAGTGAGTCGAGGTTTCAACCACCAAATCTATTTTCATTAACTGCCTCCTCTCGAGATTGCAACGAGACTTAAAGCTTAGGGGGCAGCCACGTACTAATCTCGGATAGGACGCCATATAAACATGTGATTGCGGGGCTGCTCGAAAGTGGTATGGGTTCAGACCGCTTTTGGGCTCACAATCCACCACCTTTCGCCACGTAGCACTTTCGCCTTACCATGGTTTCAATTGCGGGATCGCTCAAGAAAATTATCGCCTGAGTATGTTGCGTCCCCTCTATGGACCGTGGCCATCAATCTCGTGATCTTGGACGAGGATTTACGATCAACTGCTCAAATCTGCCCTCTTCAGATCAATGGATCAGATCTTCCCTTTTCAAATCGACGACCGAGACCTGCTCCACGACTTGTGCTTTAGACTTTTCAAACCTCAAACCTCCTCTACCTTCTGCCACTTTTATCCAGAGCTAAAGATCTGACGCCGCATAGCCTCCCCTGAGATCGACGACTGGGATCTCTTTGGGTCTCTGGACTCCAGAAAAAACAAAACTCAAACTTTGTTTCCCCCCCGACAAATCCTTCGGAGCTAAGGATTAGATGCCACCTGTCCCCCTCAAGATCAACGGTTCATGCTTGCTCCGGGCCTTGGGACTTCAGACCTTTTTCTCTGGCACTATACTTTGTGCAATTTTGGACTTCCGAACGCCCGTGAGCCGTTGATCTGAATTGCTCCTGGAATCTTTGTCGTTGAAATATTGGACCTACCTGCTTCGAACCCGCAAATAGATCGTTTTGAGCGCTACCTTTTGACGCTTCCCATGCAGACCGTGAAAACGGACGACCTGTTGCCCTTGACAACTATATGTGATAACATTTAGCTCCACAGGGGATGGCATGCTCCCTACGAGCTGCCAAGAACAAGAAGTTCCAGTGCCTTAGTTGTTGGGTTATGGAGTCTAGCTCAAAACATTTCGTTGAAGGCCGACATGTACTCTACTCTACTTACAAAAGGAAAACAAACACACCTGCTAGAGAAAGAGCTTATTTGTGTACAATCCTAGACTAACTAATTTTTACAAAGTGTTAGGTGAAAGTGGACTTCCACCGGAGCCAGTCAAGTAACCCCCTAACTGAAAACTTATTTACCTTGTCACTGATCAAATAAAGATAATGAAACTGTGACAACAAAGCGATTACATTTTTCATCTTTCCTTCTAGTGCTGAAGGCAAGATAAATCTTGGAGGCTTCAATACATGGAGAAAAATCAATTCCATGTACTCCCTCACGGGATCATAAAATAGGTGATAAAACTTTCTGGGTCGATAAAATAAAACCTACTCTGCTTTACAGTTGCTCACATCTGGATGAATGTCTGTGGCAAGCACAGGTGAGAGAAAGGCTGACGCAGGTTGCTGATCCACTTTTCCTTTGTTTGCTTTGATAACATCTACTAGCTGCTGGCAAGAAATAACCTCATGTATATCAATGGATGGCTCTTTATCTTGGTCATGCTGCTCTTGGTAAAAGATTTCACCTTCATTAGAAGGCTGGATGTTGATGCCTTTCTCTTCGATAAACACCTTAACATCTTCATCACTGTCTCCATAATGATCAAATAGAGGAGGAGTCTTGAATGACATGTCAAGAAGTATCTTCTGCCCAACATGAGAAAACTACTCATCATTATCAAACACAGGTTGCCTTTCAAGATTCAATCCAGGAAGCAATATATTATCCTCATCATATGAGTCAAAAATAGGTTGCTCATATCTAGGCTTCTTAGAGACAGGATTACAAAGAATATCAACTTCCAGGATAGACTCAATTTCTGCACTTTCCTGACTGAGACACCAAACACAGTTTTCATTTGATGTAGATGAACTGGGAAGAGCAAGAGTTCATTCCTCATCCAATGTACCTTCTTCATTCTCATAGCCTTCATAAAATCTCAGCAGCAAGTCATGCCATTCATCAACTAGAGGCACAGGATGTGGATAACCAGCTATGGCTAAAAAATTGAATAGGGAAAACCTCTTGGCCAGGATTGATTCCATAGCCATTTTATTTGTCTCCCTTCAGTAGGGTCACCAACAGATTCTACACAGTGGAGTCGCCAATAGATTTTCAAACAATGGAGTTGCCATGGTGAAAGATAGGTAGTTAGAACAATGTGTCCAACTTCAGTTCACCATCTAAAACCGGATCTATTTGTTGTCGTTCTTCCAGGGAAGATATCTTCACTTCCGTCCCCAACAACGGTGCCATGAATGTTTGTGGATTAAAAGGGTGTGAGTGGGTGAGTCAGCGAGACTTTAAGGAAAGGAAAGACAACGAAGATCACTGCAGATCAATGATGGGCCATTGGGCTATGGAGTCATAAACAATCTGCTCAATGAAGACATTTAAGCTCCCTATCAGACAAAGGATTTAAGTGGTGGTGGGAAGGAGAAAGGCATAAAGTGTCTGAATGATAAACCATAAAAAATGGGCAAGATGACAACAAATCCTGTACCACCTCAAGAATCCAAAAATCAGGGGGTTTACAACGATCCAGACAAGAAGAAAACATAGGACGTCTGTTGAACCATGAAAGATGGGCATGGCGGCAATAGATCATCCATCGCCTTAAGAATCCATAAATAAGAGAGATTACATTCAGACAGTAACGAGAAACATAAACGTCTGCTGAACCATGAAAGATGGGCATGACGACAATAGATCCTCCATCGCCTCAGAAATCCATAAATCAGAGAGATTACATCCAGACAAGAAAGAGAAATAGGAAATGAAAACTAAGAAGTCAGTATGATATAACAACTTAAAGGAATCTTGATTAACATAACAATTTACAATCCAGGCCCTTAGGCATACAACAAAAATACAGTCATAACAAATCTCAAAGCTTCCCCCGGTCTGGGCCAAAACTACCCCCCCTTACATAATCTAAATTGATCTCTTTTATACTTAGATCAGTCCTTGACTCTTAGGAGTGCGATCTGATCATTACATTCAAAGCTTTGCTTGGAGCAGTCTTCTGTCAGACTGTGCATGTATCCCTCTGTCAGACACGAGCTCATATTAGTATGGGTTTGTAGGAAAATCTATCCACATTGGTACCACAGGCTAACGATTTAGTCCCCATGGTTGGGCCTTCCGTGCCTTTCATGTATGGAGTGAGCCAAGGTTTCAACCACCATCTCTATTTTCATTAACTGTCTCCTCTCGGGATCGCAAAGAGACTTAAAGCTTAGGGGGAGACCATATGCTGATCTCATATATGACGCCATATAAACATGTGATTGCGGGGTTGCTCGTAAGTGGTATGGGTTCATACCACTTTTGGGCCCGCAATCCACCACCTTTCTCCACGTAGCACTTTCGCCTCACCATGGTTTCAATTGCGGGACCGTTCAAGAAAATTATTGCCGGAGTATGTTGCATCCCCGCTATGGACCGTGGCCATCGATCTCGTGATCTTGGACGAGGATTTACGATCACCGGCTTAGATCTTCCCTCTTTAGATCAATGGATCAGATCTTCCCTTTTCGAATTGACGACCGAGACCTGCTTCACGACTCGGGCTTCAGACTGTTTAAACCTCAAACCTCCTATGCCTTCTGCCGCTTTTATCCGGAGCTAAAGATCTGATGACACATAGCCCCCCCTGAGATCAATGACTGAGATCTCTTCAGGTCTCCAGACTCCGGGAAAAACAAAACTCAAACTTCATTCCCCCCCCGACAAATCCTCCGGAGCTAAGGACTAGATGCCACCTGTCCCCCTCAAGATCAACGGTTCATGCTTGCTCCGGGCCTTGGGACTTCAGACCTTTTTCTCTCGCGCTATACTTTGCGCAATTTTGGACTTTCGGAGCCGCTGATCTAAACTGTTCCTGGAATCTCCGTCGCTGAAATATTGGACCTGCCTGCTTTGAAGCCACAAATAGATCATTTTGAGCACTTCCCTTTGACGCTTCCCATGTAGACCGCGAAAACGGACAACCTGTTGTCCTTGACAACTATATGTGATAACAATTTCCACTCAGAGTATTGATGGACAAATCAAGACTTTTCAACTCGACCAAACGATCATATTCTGTTGGTATAGTCCCTCCGATCGCTTGCAAGCTTGGTTGTGCGTCCGAGTGAAGCTTGGTCAAGAGTTAGTCAGTGCTTCTTCTACCATCTCCAATGTTCTAATAGCTTCTTTTGCTGTCTTGATTCCAATCCATATCCACCCTACCACATCTTAACTACATTGACATGTGCCTTCTTTCCATTGGCCCTTGACTGATGACAAAATATGCAGAGAGCCTCTCCCTTAAAAGAACGCCTTCAACATAATTATCAAACCGTACTCAAAGTTGCGTATTGTTTAAGAAATAACATTGATATCTTGATGTCATGAGCCTATGACAATCACGATCACGTAGGAGCAAAATAACACCAACATATGTGTTCAACTACACTCTATGTGGTGGTGTACTGATGTTATGCTCCATGGTGTTTGTGTTTGTGAAGTAGGGTTTGTCCATTCACCCTACATATAAAGTGTGGATATAATTTATGTGATTTTAAGTACTTTGTAATGATATTTTTTTTTTCAAGTTACGAAGTATGGGAAAATTCTTGAGTACTTCCCCTCATTTCGAGGATGGTACTCAGGGTAAACCCTAAAATGTTTAGGATACAAGGTCACTTAACAATAGGGCTCGAAGCCATTACAATAATATACTCATTATAAGCTCAACATGTCACTTTCTAAATTTGAACTCGGGTAGGGAGGATAACAATCACGTAGTAACAAAATAACACCGACATAATCTTGGAGAAAACTCACGAGTATGGTATTTAACATTAATGATTCTATTTTTTCTAGGTTACAAAGCCTCTCCTGAGTACTTCCCTAGAATCTTCAGGACATAAGGTCGGCTAACAATAGGGTTCCCACCCATTACAACAATATACTCATTATGAGCTCAACATATCATTTATGGGAGTTGAACCTGAGTGGGGAGGATAACAATCATTCCTCCCAACCACCCGAACTAAACCTAATTAGCATCATCACTAATTCTATACAAACCTCTATACCATATTATTTAAAAAACAATTCCATGTATGAGAAAATTTATGGAGTGAAGTAATAAATGGTCAAATTCAAAGTTTACATTTTCCATATAACAAAGTTTTATTTTTTGAAAATTTAAAAATTTTAAATTATTTTAAAATAAAACAAAAATTTATGGTAAAATTTTTCATTAAATTATAACTTTCCATAAAATTCCTAAATTATAACTTCTCATAAAATTCCTATGTTACATTGATGGGAGACCAAGTGACATTCCATTATTGACTACTAGATATGAGCAAAATGCAATTCAACGTTATGAAACTTAAGTGAGAAGTGTTTCTATAGTAACTTTTTTCCCTCATATTTCTTGTTAATGATGATTATGTTAAAACATAAAAGAGATTATCTTCTCAATAGGTTTTGCATATTTTTATACTTGTGTTGAAAACCACTATATAACACTTTGGTTATGTAAAGAGATTAGATTCATATTTTAGATTAAGAAGGTGATTGAATAGAAATTTATTCAAACATTTAATACTCAATCCAAGTCATTACTACCTGATTGTTTTCATAATGCTCGAGGTTGGGATGGTGGAAACAACTGACTTGAATGACTCCTGAAAACCCATGTATAATTTGTAAAAGTTAAGATGACCAAAAAAATAAGAAGAACAAGAGCAGTAACCACAATGATCAACCCTTTGAATTTTTGTATTACCTATTTTTTTGACATGGAAGCTTTGTTGGTTGTAATAACCCTTTGAAATGTTGAATTACTTGTTTTTTTGACATGGAAGCTTTGCTTCTTGTAATTTTGTTGCTGAAAATATAATATTTAAATCACTAAATACCCAAATCAAAACCCATCATACAAAACCCATGTTTTGAGCTGCAACTTATAACAAAATTAGACCGAGTGCAATATAAAAATAATGGATGGGAAAAATGATCATATTGTCCAATCATATCAATTTGCATGATTTCCAAAATTAAAGATGTATGCCCAGAATATCCTCGAAATCTATCGAGAATATCATTGAAATCTACCTAGAATGTCCCAAAATTTATCTGGAATGTCCTTGAAATATGCCCGAAACGTTTTAGGGAGGCGTCCTTGAAATATGCCCAAAACGTTTTAGGGAGGCGTTGTCTATCTGTTTTACGTTTTGTTTTTTTTTGCTCAAATCCAGTGACATAAATCTACATGAAACCACAATTTTCTATTATTTAAATTGCATACATAAATAACCACTCAAATATACAGATCTAACAATTTCTCCTTGATTTCAAACAAAATTAAATAAAAATATCCCAAAACACCCAAAAACATAAAACAATTACACTAAAAATTCTAAGAATTTTAAGTATCGCCAAACAACAAATCTTAGTGTCACCAATGAAGTTCCTAATTTCCTAATTTGGAAACGTTTCTTAAAAGTACCAAGTCGAACAGTAAATTTTAAGGATCGCCCAACAACAAATCTTGGAGTCCCCAATGAAGTTCCTAATTTCCTAATTTGGAAACGTTTCTTAAAAGTACCAAGTCTAACGGAATGAAGTTCCTAATTTCCTAATTTGGAAACGTTTCTTAAAAGTACCAAGTCGAACGGAAAGCAGCAAAATGTTTTTGGGACTCATGCAACATAGTAAAATTCCTATCATATTTAACAATTTTTTTGGGGTGGTATTAACTTAATTCACATAACACTCCACAATTTACTTAGAAAATGAAGGACTAGCCACGTTCCAACTTCCAACCGAAGAAGGTGGTTCATCATTCTAACCGGCAGCGAAAAACACGCCACCAAACCCGGATTGGCTCGCGAGGTTAACGGTGGTCATCCGTTCCATTTGAAGCGGTTTTAGTGCCGTTGTTGGCCGCCACCCGACTCCCGTTAGTGGTATTAATAGTCGGAGAACGGCAAGGAAGGAATATAGCCTCGTGATCCACCAATAAATACATCTCATTCTTAGTCGTACTCTATTTTTATCATAGCCTTGTTTGTGTGAGAAAACTACTGTAATACGTCAAAGCAACAGAGAAGAAGCCCTAATTTGCTCGCGGCGACATCGTTCTACCTTGTTTACCTTCAGATCGAGTCCGATCAGTCTGATATTTATTTCCCTTCAGATCTTGTCCGTTCAGTACTGAAGTTTACGAAGACGAATAGCTAAGACGCCATTTTATATTTTGGGTCATTAAAAGTTGTTTTCTGGTCATGAATATGGCACTGAAGAAGGCGTCAAAGCCGGTTTTCCGGCTCCTCTCAGCGGAATGCAATGCTCGGCGGACATCCTTTCGGTCGTTGACAAATTCAGTAGACCAGGGCTTACAGAGAGATTGCCTTCAGCAATCAGAATCTTCAAAAACCCACCGGGGTTCGAATTCGGGGACTTATATGAGGTGGGCTTCGGCGCTCGTCCTTAGTGCTGGTTTGGGTTTACTGCAATTTCCGGAATTGAAAAGTGATTTTTGTAATTCAAATGAGGAGAAACAAACGGACGGAGGCAAAAGCAGATTTATTCTTCGAGGTAATCTATTTTCACCCATTACATTTCCGCCTGTAGTTTAGTTGGATATGGATTTTTCGTTCTGGTTATGGAAAAAAAGGATTAATTTCAAGGCATATTAATGAAAATTCTTCAAAATATTTTTCCCTTTCTGTAATTAAATGCTGAAATGCAAATTTCTTGGTGAGCAATTTGCATTTTTCGTTATTTTTTTGTTTGTAGAAGATTTGCCAAATTAAAATTATACGCTTAAGCTTTTAATTCAATATTAGCGTATATAGGTCAACATAACTGGCTATGATATGTTTGAGCTATGCTACCAGAAACTTGATCAGGAGACCCATTTAGATCCATTTCCCGTATCTCTTCTCGTTTTCATCCTGTCTTCATACTACAGTACTACAATACTAAATTTTTTAATGTCTGACAATACACAGGGAGTGGGTGGGTTTCTCCGCGAAATCTTCTAGCCCTGTTTCTTGTTTTATTCCTGTTTCCCATCATGTTCATATATTGAAGTGAAATATTGCTGTTAATTGTCTGAAGCCAATCTTCTCAATAGAAGATTGTTCTTTTTTCATTTCAACGTTCAACAAATTTGTCAATAGGAGTCGTCTTTGAAAGTGCAACTGTCGCTTATGAAAAAGAATGCAAACAAAAATTATAGTAGGACAAACAATAGGAGATTGTTGCCCACTATTAATGTAACCGAGTAATTGCTACTTTGATTAGACAACGTATCTCATTTGTAATGTGCTGGACAATAACAGAGGCGGAAATTTTCCAGGGGATCTTCTCCCTGGCAGGCTTGCCCATTGGTTGCTCCGTAACTTACTATTGGCTAAAAGGTTAGATTTGCGGAACAAAACAATGTACATTCACAGTCTATCACAAAGTGTATTGAGAAAAAGTTTAATATGACACATGATCAGGACACTTTGCTGTTTGTGACAACACCTCGTTGTCAAGGAGAGAAATGATGGTTCAAGACCAAACGTGATGTATGGCCATGCATCGAGTCTTGACTGCACTATTGACAAATCATATCCCTCAAGAAGATAATGTTATAAGACGAAATCAAGTTATTTTAGGTACAAATAAAAGTCAAAGTGTAGAAATTGTAGGTGCAAAACATAGTCACATGAAATGGGGACAGGTTGTGTCTGAGAAAAAAGATCTAATGGATGTTGGTGGCATTGGGAGTTGGAGGATGTAGGATTTTGTGACGTGGTCGAGAGATGACTGTAAGTGCCTTTAGCACATTGCATGGATGCCTTTCTGCAAGCTTTGGCATGTGGTGCGGATGTTATATTTTGTTTCTTTGAGTATTATGTGGCTTTATTTGCTGCTTCGTTGGAAACCCGATGGAGAGGGTTTGCGTTGGCTGGTTTGCAGGTTCAATCCAATGAAGGAGGATTGTGGAGTGGCCTCTTATGGCTTGTGACTCTTTCTTTTTTTGGTCCAAATTGGTAGTTGTGTGCAGTCGTTGCTAAGTTTGACTGGTGCGAATATGTGATTGAGAGGCATCCCCAAGACCCTCATTATTTTGCAGTCTTCCATTGAGAGGCATCCCCAAGGTGTGGCCCCTGTGTAGAATCACACATGGTGATTGAATCCACTGCTGATGGGTCAATAAATTGTACGTTGCAAGTGGGTGTTAAAGAGGAAATAGAATGAAAAATGGTTTTGTGGAAAGGTAGAAATTTGTAAGTGTCGAAGGGATGCTTTCAAGAAGAATGCATTGATCATCAAGAAATGTTTTCTTTTGGGGCGAGGATGATGTTGATTAAACTGCTGTTGTTGATGTTGGTATGCTTTGATTGGAAAGTGCACATGTTGGAGATCGAGTTTCAATGTAGTAATGTTAATCCGACATTTACTATGGAAGAGTTGAACATGTTGTAATGGTTGTCTTGTATGTCAACTACTTGTTACTTTCTAGCAAAGATTCTGAGTTGATTGGTAGGGTGTAGCATTATTTGTCATCTTGGTTTCAGATTAAGACTCCGGGTGAAGTGCTTTATTTCTTAGGGGTGTGTGAAGTGCATTATTTCTTAGGGGTATATAGGTATGCAGAGATAGGATGAACAAGAAAGTTTTATTAAATCAAGTGAAATGCTCGAGGAATATCGTGGAGAACTAGGATGAAAGATTGTGAGCCTTTTTCGACACCACGAACAGCAATTAAAAGCTTGATATATGTTTTAGTTTGCACAAGGATAATTGCCTATGCAGTCAGGGTTGTTAGTTAGTTTATGGATAAATCTTGGATTGATTACAGTGAAATAGATCTTCGAGTACTTCTAGGTGAAAAAGGAATTGTGTCTGTATTATGGTGGCTGTATGAAAAAATGGCGAATTAATCCTTATTGCAGAAGGGGTTAGTTGGGGTGATTATGCCAGGGCCTCAAAAGGTAGACCCCATGGAGTTAAGATTTTATTTCTTGTTTAGTTTCTACTCAATTGGGATTGGAGTTATTATTAACCTGTAGTTTGCTTCAGGGGTATATCACCTGAAAGGCATGGCTTGGCTCAGGTTTGACCTTTGCACTTTGACCCTTAGAAACTAGGCTAATTTTAAAACAAAGATTATCTGGAATCTGTTTAATTTTATCCAAGGCTATAGGTTTCAGTACAAATCTTATTTATGAGCTCTTTCTAGTCAATCCAATCCAATCTTGTTTGAAGAAACCCCATAGATTTGTTAAATTTCAAGCATAAACAGATAACAATAGTCCACAGTAGTATTCTTTTACTTTTAACAAATAATCTGAAGCATAAGAAACATTGGAAAACAACATTCACAGAAAAAGTGCCTTTAAGACTGACTCAAATCTGCCCTTCAGTTGCTGTCTAGAATAGCCTTTAAATGCTGTCCAGAACAAAAATATCAGCAGCTACAGAAGTGCCTCTGTGGCTGCTCAGAATAACTTTCAGATGCTGTCCAGAATAACTCTCAGAACAGAATCAAATGGCTGCTATAGAACAACATCTTATATGCTGCCCAGAACAGTCTTTTAGAAGCTGTCCAGAATATAGAAATCAACAGCTATAGAAATGCCTCTGTTGCTCCCTTGCTTTCTCAGAGAATCCTAAGCTGCTCCCTCAGAAATATGCTAGCTGCTCAGAAGTATGCTAGCTGCTCCTTCAGAAATATGCTAGCTGCTCTGAAGTATGCCAGCTGCTCCTTCAGACATATGCTAGGCTGCTCCCTCAGAACTGTGTTACCTTCCTCCAGAAATACACTTCCTAGCTACTACTCCGCTGATATATAAAACTGATATATCAAACTGATGTGAATAACTAATATATCAAACTGATGTGAATAACTAATATATCAAACTGATATGAAAAACTAATGTGTAGAAGAGGTTGCCTCCCTCTCTTTATGTAGCAAGGAGTCTAGGATAGGAGACTTGAGGTTAGGGTCACCTTTTAGGTTAGGATAGATGCTAGGATAGGTGCTAGGAAAGGAGGCCGACTTAGCTAGGTGAGACTTACTTTTAGAGGAGGGCTGTTTAGGAAGGGAGAACTAGCAAGGGGGCAGCTTGATGACAGCTGGAAAGGGGGCAGCTTAATGAAGGGGGATGCTTAAAGGAATATCCTCTGCAACTGCTTTACATTTTAACACTCCCTCTCAGCAAAGAGGGTATTCATCAGGCATCCACATTCACACAGTTCTTTCTAGTCATTGCACATGTACATTGACTTGTTGACATCCACACAGGATCAATATATCTCAAGAAGTTTCGTAACCTTATGCAAATAAGGATCATGGAATGTGATCAATCAGTTCTCCTGACTTTTGCACTAGTCTCTCTATGCTCACAGAGATTGTACGTTCCCCTTGACTTTTGCAATAGATTGTCTATGCTCACAGAGGTTGTATGTTCCCCCTGACTTTTGCAATGGACTTACATCTTGAATTTTGTCTTTACAAGGCTTCTACCTTTGCCTTGGCTTGACTCACAAGATCATATAGAATTTACTTTTGGTTTGACTCATAGAGGTTGTACGTTCCCCCTGGCTTTTGTCAATACCTCACAAGACTGGTTAATTCTCCAAATCTCCCTGGATAGCTTCAGGGTGGCCATTTAAGGCCTCACATTGGAGAATGTCTTTTGATGCTGCTATTCCCTCTCAGTGAGGGACACATTTTCTGCCATACCAATCTAGTCCCGGAAGTACACAAAATTTCCAAGAGATGGAAGCTTAGTAAAAATGCCTGCTATCTGTTCATCAGTACGAATGTACTGCAGCTTGATGGTACGTCTTTGGACCATGTCTCTGATGAAATGATAATTCATCTCAATATGCTTTGATCTGTCATGGAAGACTGGGTTCTTTGTGAGCTTTAAGCAACTTTGGTTATCACAATGGATAGCAGTTGTTTCTAATCTCTCTTGAAACAACCTAGATAGAAGCTTTCCCAACTACACTGCTTCTCTGCTTGCATTACTGGCTGCTATATATTCTGCTTCAGTTGTACTTTGTGCTATAGAGCTCTGTTTCTTGCTTGACCAAGATATCATAGTTGAACCCAAGCTAAAACAGTATCTGAAAGTACTCTTCCGTTCCACTGAGCTCCCAGCCCAGTCTGAATCAGCATAACCATGAAGCAACACTCCTCCATTGGAAGCGTATCTAAGTCCATATGCAATGGATCCTCTCAAATATTTGAGAATATGTTTAACAGTAATCCAATGTCTGTGTCTTGGCTTAGACATAAACTGACTCAAGGCGCTTACAACAAAGCATATTTTTGGCCTTGTATGGATCAAATACATTAAGGATCCAATAAGCTCCCTATACAAGGATGGGTCCGCCAAGTCTGATCCAAAATCCGACTCATGTAACTTCTTTAAGTTAGATACCATGGGTGTAGACATGAGCTTACAGTCCAACATACCAAATCTGCAGTATATCAACTGTATACTTCCTCGAGAAAGGAAAATTTCATATGATCTTTGCCATACCTCCAAACCAAGGAAGTAATGCATGAGTTCAATGTCTTTCATTTCAAATTCAGAAGTGAGCTACATCTTACACTAAGCTATCAGTTGTTCCTCTCCAGTAAGGAATAAACCATCAACATATAGAATCAAAATTAGAGGATGATTTTTTATTACCTTAAAATATAGGTTGGGATCAACTGCACTCTTGGAAAATCCAACTCTGAAGATAGCTGTCGATTCTCGCATACCAGGCTCTTGGTGCCTGTTTCAGCCCATATAGTGCTTTCTTTAATTTGCACACATGTGATTCCTTTCTTTGAACCACGAAAC
>ML786905.1:351605-371920 GCA_009831015.1 Picea engelmannii | reverse complement strand
TCCGTTTGTTTCTCCTCATTTGAATTACAAAAATCACTTTTCAATTCCGGAAATTGCAGTAAACCCAAACCAGCACTAAGGACGAGCGCCGAAGCCCACCTCATATAAGTCCCCGAATTCGAACCCCGGTGGGTTTTTGAAGATTCTGATTGCTGAAGGCAATCTCTCTGTAAGCCCTGGTCTACTGAATTTGTCAACGACCGAAAGGATGTCCGCCGAGCATTGCATTCCGCTGAGAGGAGCCGGAAAACCGGCTTTGACGCCTTCTTCAGTGCCATATTCATGACCAGAAAACAACTTTTAATGACCCAAAATATAAAATGGCGTCTTAGCTATTCGTCTTCGTAAACTTCAGTACTGAACGGACAAGATCTGAAGGGAAATAAATATCAGACTGATCGGACTCGATCTGAAGGTAAACAAGGTAGAACGATGTCGCCGCGAGCAAATTAGGGCTTCTTCTCTGTTGCTTTGACGTATTACAGTAGTTTTCTCACACAAACAAGGCTATGATAAAAATAGAGTACGACTAAGAATGAGATGTATTTATTGGTGGATCACGAGGCTATATTCCTTCCTTGCCGTTCTCCGACTATTAATACCACTAACGGGAGTCGGGTGGCGGCCAACAACGGCACTAAAACCGCTTCAAATGGAACGGATGACCACCGTTAACCTCGCGAGCCAATCCGGGTTTGGTGGCGTGTTTTTCGCTGCCGGTTAGAATGATGAACCACCTTCTTCGGTTGGAAGTTGGAACGTGGCTAGTCCTTCATTTTCTAAGTAAATTGTGGAGTGTTATGTGAATTAAGTTAATACCACCCCAAAAAAATTGTTAAATATGATAGGAATTTTACTATGTTGCATGAGTCCCAAAAACATTTTGCTGCTTTCCGTTCGACTTGGTACTTTTAAGAAACGTTTCCAAATTAGGAAATTAGGAACTTCATTCCGTTAGACTTGGTACTTTTAAGAAACGTTTCCAAATTAGGAAATTAGGAACTTCATTGGGGACTCCAAGATTTGTTGTTGGGCGATCCTTAAAATTTACTGTTCGACTTGGTACTTTTAAGAAACGTTTCCAAATTAGGAAATTAGGAACTTCATTGGTGACACTAAGATTTGTTGTTTGGCGATACTTAAAATTCTTAGAATTTTTAGTGTAATTGTTTTATGTTTTTGGGTGTTTTGGGATATTTTTATTTAATTTTGTTTGAAATCAAGGAGAAATTGTTAGATCTGTATATTTGAGTGGTTATTTATGTATGCAATTTAAATAATAGAAAATTGTGGTTTCATGTAGATTTATGTCACTGGATTTGAGCAAAAAAAAACAAAACGTAAAACAGATAGACAACGCCTCCCTAAAACGTTTTGGGCATATTTCAAGGACGCCTCCCTAAAACGTTTCGGGCATATTTCAAGGACATTCCAGATAAATTTTGGGACATTCTAGGTAGATTTCAATGATATTCTCGATAGATTTCGAGGATATTCTGGGCATACATCTTTAATTTTGGAAATCATGCAAATTGATATGATTGGACAATATGATCATTTTTCCCATCCATTATTTTTATATTGCACTCGGTCTAATTTTGTTATAAGTTGCAGCTCAAAACATGGGTTTTGTATGATGGGTTTTGATTTGGGTATTTAGTGATTTAAATATTATATTTTCAGCAACAAAATTACAAGAAGCAAAGCTTCCATGTCAAAAAAACAAGTAATTCAACATTTCAAAGGGTTATTACAACCAACAAAGCTTCCATGTCAAAAAAATAGGTAATACAAAAATTCAAAGGGTTGATCATTGTGGTTACTGCTCTTGTTCTTCTTATTTTTTTGGTCATCTTAACTTTTACAAATTATACATGGGTTTTCAGGAGTCATTCAAGTCAGTTGTTTCCACCATCCCAACCTCGAGCATTATGAAAACAATCAGGTAGTAATGACTTGGATTGAGTATTAAATGTTTGAATAAATTTCTATTCAATCACCTTCTTAATCTAAAATATGAATCTAATCTCTTTACATAACCAAAGTGTTATATAGTGGTTTTCAACACAAGTATAAAAATATGCAAAACCTATTGAGAAGATAATCTCTTTTATGTTTTAACATAATCATCATTAACAAGAAATATGAGGGAAAAAAGTTACTATAGAAACACTTCTCACTTAAGTTTCATAACGTTGAATTGCATTTTGCTCATATCTAGTAGTCAATAATGGAATGTCACTTGGTCTCCCATCAATGTAACATAGGAATTTTATGAGAAGTTATAATTTAGGAATTTTATGGAAAGTTATAATTTAATGAAAAATTTTACCATAAATTTTTGTTTTATTTTAAAATAATTTAAAATTTTTAAATTTTCAAAAAATAAAACTTTGTTATATGGAAAATGTAAACTTTGAATTTGACCATTTATTACTTCACTCCATAAATTTTCTCATACATGGAATTGTTTTTTAAATAATATGGTATAGAGGTTTGTATAGAATTAGTGATGATGCTAATTAGGTTTAGTTCGGGTGGTTGGGAGGAATGATTGTTATCCTCCCCACTCAGGTTCAACTCCCATAAATGATATGTTGAGCTCATAATGAGTATATTGTTGTAATGGGTGGGAACCCTATTGTTAGCCGACCTTATGTCCTGAAGATTCTAGGGAAGTACTCAGGAGAGGCTTTGTAACCTAGAAAAAATAGAATCATTAATGTTAAATACCATACTCGTGAGTTTTCTCCAAGATTATGTCGGTGTTATTTTGTTACTACGTGATTGTTATCCTCCCTACCCGAGTTCAAATTTAGAAAGTGACATGTTGAGCTTATAATGAGTATATTATTGTAATGGCTTCGAGCCCTATTGTTAAGTGACCTTGTATCCTAAACATTTTAGGGTTTACCCTGAGTACCATCCTCGAAATGAGGGGAAGTACTCAAGAATTTTCCCATACTTCGTAACTTGAAAAAAAAAATATCATTACAAAGTACTTAAAATCACATAAATTATATCCACACTTTATATGTAGGGTGAATGGACAAACCCTACTTCACAAACACAAACACCATGGAGCATAACATCAGTACACCACCACATAGAGTGTAGTTGAACACATATGTTGGTGTTATTTTGCTCCTACGTGATCGTGATTGTCATAGGCTCATGACATCAAGATATCAATGTTATTTCTTAAACAATACGCAACTTTGAGTACGGTTTGATAATTATGTTGAAGGCGTTCTTTTAAGGGAGAGGCTCTCTGCATATTTTGTCATCAGTCAAGGGCCAATGGAAAGAAGGCACATGTCAATGTAGTTAAGATGTGGTAGGGTGGATATGGATTGGAATCAAGACAGCAAAAGAAGCTATTAGAACATTGGAGATGGTAGAAGAAGCACTGACTAACTCTTGACCAAGCTTCACTCGGACGCACAACCAAGCTTGCAAGCGATCGGAGGGACTATACCAACAGAATATGATCGTTTGGTCGAGTTGAAAAGTCTTGATTTGTCCATCAATACTCTGAGTGGAAATTGTTATCACATATAGTTGTCAAGGACAACAGGTTGTCCGTTTTCGCGGTCTACATGGGAAGCGTCAAAGGGAAGTGCTCAAAATGATCTATTTGTGGCTTCAAAGCAGGCAGGTCCAATATTTCAGCGACGGAGATTCCAGGAACAGTTTAGATCAGCGGCTCCGAAAGTCCAAAATTGCGCAAAGTATAGCGCGAGAGAAAAAGGTCTGAAGTCCCAAGGCCCGGAGCAAGCATGAACCGTTGATCTTGAGGGGGACAGGTGGCATCTAGTCCTTAGCTCCGGAGGATTTGTCGGGGGGGGAATGAAGTTTGAGTTTTGTTTTTCCCGGAGTCTGGAGACCTGAAGAGATCTCAGTCATTGATCTCAGGGGGGGCTATGTGTCATCAGATCTTTAGCTCCGGATAAAAGCGGCAGAAGGCATAGGAGGTTTGAGGTTTAAACAGTCTGAAGCCCGAGTCGTGAAGCAGGTCTCGGTCGTCAATTCGAAAAGGGAAGATCTGATCCATTGATCTAAAGAGGGAAGATCTAAGCCGGTGATCGTAAATCCTCGTCCAAGATCACGAGATCGATGGCCACGGTCCATAGCGGGGATGCAACATACTCCGGCAATAATTTTCTTGAACGGTCCCGCAATTGAAACCATGGTGAGGCGAAAGTGCTACGTGGAGAAAGGTGGTGGATTGCGGGCCCAAAAGTGGTATGAACCCATACCACTTACGAGCAACCCCGCAATCACATGTTTATATGGCGTCATATATGAGATCAGCATATGGTCTCCCCCTAAGCTTTAAGTCTCTTTGCGATCCCGAGAGGAGACAGTTAATGAAAATAGAGATGGTGGTTGAAACCTTGGCTCACTCCATACATGAAAGGCACGGAAGGCCCAACCATGGGGACTAAATCGTTAGCCTGTGGTACCAATGTGGATAGATTTTCCTACAAACCCATACTAATATGAGCTCGTGTCTGACAGAGGGATACATGCACAGTCTGACAGAAGACTGCTCCAAGCAAAGCTTTGAATGTAATGATCAGATCGCACTCCTAAGAGTCAAGGACTGATCTAAGTATAAAAGAGATCAATTTAGATTATGTAAGGGGGGGTAGTTTTGGCCCAGACCGGGGGAAGCTTTGAGATTTGTTATGACTGTATTTTTGTTGTATGCCTAAGGGCCTGGATTGTAAATTGTTATGTTAATCAAGATTCCTTTAAGTTGTTATATCATACTGACTTCTTAGTTTTCATTTCCTATTTCTCTTTCTTGTCTGGATGTAATCTCTCTGATTTATGGATTTCTGAGGCGATGGAGGATCTATTGTCGTCATGCCCATCTTTCATGGTTCAGCAGACGTTTATGTTTCTCGTTACTGTCTGAATGTAATCTCTCTTATTTATGGATTCTTAAGGCGATGGATGATCTATTGCCGCCATGCCCATCTTTCATGGTTCAACAGACGTCCTATGTTTTCTTCTTGTCTGGATCGTTGTAAACCCCCTGATTTTTGGATTCTTGAGGTGGTACAGGATTTGTTGTCATCTTGCCCATTTTTTATGGTTTATCATTCAGACACTTTATGCCTTTCTCCTTCCCACCACCACTTAAATCCTTTGTCTGATAGGGAGCTTAAATGTCTTCATTGAGCAGATTGTTTATGACTCCATAGCCCAATGGCCCATCATTGATCTGCAGTGATCTTCGTTGTCTTTCCTTTCCTTAAAGTCTCGCTGACTCACCCACTCACACCCTTTTAATCCACAAACATTCATGGCACCGTTGTTGGGGACGGAAGTGAAGATATCTTCCCTGGAAGAACGACAACAAATAGATCCGGTTTTAGATGGTGAACTGAAGTTGGACACATTGTTCTAACTACCTATCTTTCACCATGGCAACTCCATTGTTTGAAAATCTATTGGCGACTCCACTGTGTAGAATCTGTTGGTGACCCTACTGAAGGGAGACAAATAAAATGGCTATGGAATCAATCCTGGCCAAGAGGTTTTCCCTATTCAATTTTTTAGCCATAGCTGGTTATCCACATCCTGTGCCTCTAGTTGATGAATGGCATGACTTGCTGCTGAGATTTTATGAAGGCTATGAGAATGAAGAAGGTACATTGGATGAGGAATGAACTCTTGCTCTTCCCAGTTCATCTACATCAAATGAAAACTGTGTTTGGTGTCTCAGTCAGGAAAGTGCAGAAATTGAGTCTATCCTGGAAGTTGATATTCTTTGTAATCCTGTCTCTAAGAAGCCTAGATATGAGCAACCTATTTTTGACTCATATGATGAGGATAATATATTGCTTCCTGGATTGAATCTTGAAAGGCAACCTGTGTTTGATAATGATGAGTAGTTTTCTCATGTTGGGCAGAAGATACTTCTTGACATGTCATTCAAGACTCCTCCTCTATTTGATCATTATGGAGACAGTGATGAAGATGTTAAGGTGTTTATCGAAGAGAAAGGCATCAACATCCAGCCTTCTAATGAAGGTGAAATCTTTTACCAAGAGCAGCATGACCAAGATAAAGAGCCATCCATTGATATACATGAGGTTATTTCTTGCCAGCAGCTAGTAGATGTTATCAAAGCAAACAAAGGAAAAGTGGATCAGCAACCTGCGTCAGCCTTTCTCTCACCTGTGCTTGCCACAGACATTCATCCAGATGTGAGCAACTGTAAAGCAGAGTAGGTTTTATTTTATCGACCCAGAAAGTTTTATCACCTATTTTATGATCCCGTGAGGGAGTACATGGAATTGATTTTTCTCCATGTATTGAAGCCTCCAAGATTTATCTTGCCTTCAGCACTAGAAGGAAAGATGAAAAATGTAATCGCTTTGTTGTCACAGTTTCATTATCTTTATTTGATCAGTGACAAGGTAAATAAGTTTTCAGTTAGGGGGTTACTTGACTGGCTCCGGTGGAAGTCCACTTTCACCTAACACTTTGTAAAAATTAGTTAGTCTAGGATTGTACACAAATAAGCTCTTTCTCTAGCAGGTGTGTTTGTTTTCCTTTTGTAAGTAGAGTAGAGTACATGTCGGCCTTCAACGAAATGTTTTGAGCTAGACTCCATAACCCAACAACTAAGGCACTGGAACTTCTTGTTCTTGGCAGCTCGTAGGGAGCATGCCATCCCCTGTGGAGCTAAATGTTATCACATATAGTTGTCAAGGGCAACAGGTCGTCCGTTTTCACGGTCTGCATGGGAAGCGTCAAAAGGTAGCGCTCAAAACGATCTATTTGCGGGTTCGAAGCAGGTAGGTCCAATATTTCAACGACAAAGATTCCAGGAGCAATTCAGATCAACGGCTCACGGGCGTTCGGAAGTCCAAAATTGCACAAAGTATAGTGCCAGAGAAAAAGGTCTGAAGTCCCAAGGCCCGGAGCAAGCATGAACCGTTGATCTTGAGGGGGACAGGTGGCATCTAATCCTTAGCTCCGAAGGATTTGTCGGGGGGGAAACAAAGTTTGAGTTTTGTTTTTTCTGGAGTCCAGAGACCCAAAGAGATCCCAGTCGTCGATCTCAGGGGAGGCTATGCGGCGTCAGATCTTTAGCTCTGGATAAAAGTGGCAGAAGGTAGAGGAGGTTTGAGGTTTGAAAAGTCTAAAGCACAAGTCGTGGAGCAGGTCTCGGTCGTCGATTTGAAAAGGGAAGATCTGATCCATTGATCTGAAGAGGGCAGATTTGAGCAGTTGATCGTAAATCCTCGTCCAAGATCACGAGATTGATGGCCACGGTCCATAGAGGGGACGCAACATACTCAGGCGATAATTTTCTTGAGCGATCCCGCAATTGAAACCATGGTAAGGCGAAAGTGCTACGTGGCGAAAGGTGGTGGATTGTGAGCCCAAAAGCGGTCTGAACCCATACCACTTTCGAGCAGCCCCGCAATCACATGTTTATATGGCGTCCTATCCGAGATTAGTACGTGGCTGCCCCCTAAGCTTTAAGTCTCGTTGCAATCTCGAGAGGAGGCAGTTAATGAAAATAGATTTGGTGGTTGAAACCTCGACTCACTCCATAAATGAAAGGCATGAAAGGCCCAGTCGTGGGGACTGAACCGTCAGCCCGTGGTACCCCTATGGACAGATTTTCCTGCAGACCCATGTCGATCTGAGCTCGTGTTTGACAGAGGGATACATGCACAGTTTGACAGAAGACTGCTCCAAGAAAAGTTTTGAATGTAGTGATCAGATCGCACTCTTGAGAGTCGGGCACTGATCTGAGTATAAAAGAGATCAATTTAGATTTTGTAAGGGGGGTAGTTTTGGTCCAGACCGGGGGAAGCTTTGAGAGTTGTTATGATTGTATTTTTGTTGTATGTCTGAGGGCTTGGATTGTAAATTGTTATGTTAGTGAAGATTCCTTTAAGTTGTTATATCAGACTGTCTTCTTAGTTTTCATTTTAAGTTTCTCTTTCTTGTCTAGATGTAATCTCTCTGATTTATGGATTTCTGAGGCAATGGATTATCTGTTGTCGTCATGCCCATCTTTCATGGTTCAACAGACGTTTATGTTTCTCATTTCTATCTGAATGTAATCTCTCTGATTTATGGATTCCTGAGGCGATGGAGGATCTATTGCCGTCATGCCCATCTTTCATGGTTCAACAGACATCCTATGTTTTTCTTCTTGTCTGGATCATTGTAAACCCCCTGATTTCTGGATTCCTGAGGCGATAGAGGATCTGTTGTCATCTTGCCCATTTTTTATGGTTTATCATTCATACACTTTCTGCCTTTCTCCTTCCCACCACCACTTAAATCCTTTGTTTGATAAGGAGCTTAAATGCCTTCATTAAGCAGACTGTTTATGACTCCATAGCCCAATGGCCCATCACTGATCTACAGTGATCTCCATTGTCTTTCCTTTCCTTAAAGTCTCGCTGACTCACCCACTCACACCCTTTTAATCCACAAACAGAAATATTCCAACTTCCCTCAACAATTGCACATCACTACAGTTCATGTATGCTTGGAAATTTTTTTTTACAAGGACTACCAACAGAAATCAGTTTTCTAGGCATATTGAAACATCTCCTCTTGTTCGACAATGGTCTGAGTAGAAGCATTCCAACATCTTTAGGAAACTGCACTTGGCTCCTTGTTTTCCTAGATCTCAAAAAGTGCCTCAATGCCCTATCGCAGTGGAGGTCGTGGCTGGATATGGTGAAAAACCTGTAGAACTATATTGAGTAATAGGGTTTCTATTACAGAGAATGTTCAAGAAGGAAAAGAAATAGAAGAAACAATTCCATTGTCTTTGCAGAGGGAAGTGAAATGGAAGAAATGACTTTAGTGTCTTTGCATATGTTTGTTAACCCAACTGAGGATGGGCAGGATTTGAACCTTGCATCAATGTATGGCCATTGGCAAATGTTTTTGAGGGAATTTGCAAGATACTATGCCCGCAATGTTTCCCTCTGTTAAATTTAGTTTCTCGAAAAATTATGGATGGATTTTGCAACAGGTAGCAAACCCTAATTTCCAAATAGTCCAAAAATTGTAAACGGGTTTAGATTTATGATAATTTTACACTATAATGAGATTAGAATATTTTCAAGATGTGAATCAATTAATAATTGGCTAAAATCGGGAGAAAGTGTTCATAGAAATGTAGTGTATATGGAAGGTTTTCTTATATGTGTGACTTATGAAATGAAAAATTGTAATTTTTGGTGAAGAGTCTTGTCTCTTACTCCGATTCCTCCAATACATCGAATACTTCCTTGTGTAGTCTAAAAATAACTAGATATGTTCAATAGTAAAGCAATCAAGCAAAGAGATAGTTGCAGTGGATAAAACATGTTTACCTCTTTCTTTTTTCGGTTTTTTCCCTTCCCTTCTCCTTGTCCAAAGGAACAGAGAATTGGGTTGCAGACAGAGTTCCTCAATCTCATGAATAAATGGAGAAGAGAGATGCCTTCCTTGTCCAAACAAGCCACCAATGTGAATTTGCCCATTTTTTCTTGAGAAGCCACGATGGAGGACACTCTTAAATCCAATTCACCTCCACCACTTTGAACGAATGTTCTATTTGATTTCCTTTATGTAAAGTTGAAAGGTGTTTTTTTATGGCTCCAATGAAATCCCTTTAATGAGGTAACCATTTTATGGATGTCTTTTATGGGTAGAAATTTATCAATGATATTTTTGATATGGATATTTGAGCAACAAGCCACATTTCTCAAGAGCAAGTTAATTTTATGAAGTTGATTGATTAAGTTGAAATATGTGCAGTACAGTTAGATTAAAGGAGAAGGTGCATTGTCCAAGATCTTCCCATTGAATGCAAAATGCCAATAGGAGAATATAAATGATGCATTGTGAATTTTAGGATTGAAAAAGAATTTATCGTTTCTGAGCCAAATACCAAAATGAATTATGAGAAGATTGAGTTTCATGGAAACCAATATCTTGATCCAAGAGAAAATCATATTGTATCATGTTCTGACCCAGAGTGGTTTTGTTGCTTCTAAACAATAATTGCATTGTATCATACCATGGTTGCAGATGGAGAAGGGAAAGAAATTTTTTTTGCAAGTCATCCTCCAATCTCGAATATGTTGGACTGTTGTGGAATTTCCTAGTGCTTAAAAGTATTATTTCAAATTTTTTGTCGGTCGAGGAAGAGGAGGAAGACAAGCTTGTGATTATCGTCTGCTAGGCATGGCATACGATGAGAATGGTAACATTCATGTCCTACACAATTGTCTATCAATCTCTATTTATCTAGGTTTTCTTGGAATTTATCAACAGTTTTATGTGTTTCATGGGTTATATTCGAAGAGGATATTGAATTCTTCCCATTCATTGAATTAAAGAATTATGTGTATGAATGACATGGTTCAGGAACTGTTTTTGTGATTGATGCCCCTTCTATTTAAGTCATTTTCCTTTATTGGTATTTGTTACAAACCCTCATCGAATTCAAGCAAAGCCCTTAGATGTTTGGGCAAGATTTTTTTTTTTTTTTTTTATTGGACAAGATGCTTCTTATTTTTATTATCATTGTGGGGTATGAAACATTCCCCTTTCACCAACTAACCAAGATCCCTTTGACAATTGGGGTGAAATGTTTTTACTAAATGGAATTATTTGCACATTATGGGAATTTTTCTTGTAACTTTCTGTAATGTGTCATTGTCAGATGCATATCTTTACTCATGAGTTTATGGAATTGTTGGTTGAATGAAAAAATCCTTGTTAATGTTAATATCAATTTAATATCCCTTTTAATATTGTTGGTTGGTATTATTATCAATATAGTGATGGAAAATATCCTTATGTTAATATCTATGCACATGGATAGAATATGTATGTTACAGCTCTATGCCCCTTGCCCAGTTTGAAGATGTTACAAAATTGGAGCTAAACATGGAAACTGTTGCGAGCAGAAGTATACGCAAATAGACTTGTTATAAATTAGAAATACCCTTGGATAAAATGTGATCCAAAGTGTTTGGATTGTCAGACAGTTGGCTTAGGTTGATGGACAATTGGTCTGGATTGTTGGTTGTCATTGATGTCAACCCTTGGAGAGTGATATTGTAGATTGATGCCAACCCTTAGTGATTGATGTCAACCCTTGGAGAAGTCTAGTAGTGAATTCCAGTAGCACAAAGTCATGGGTAAGGGACCCGAGTCTATTTGAGGTACAAAGGCATAAAGATCAATGAATTTACAAGTAAGACTATTCTATATGGATAGTATATGTCATGCCATTATCGGTGATATGTGGAACGTCGCATAACTCCTCACGGTTAGAGTGTTATGGCCATATGAAGTTGAAGGACCCTCATGAGTTATCTGGAAGCCCCTAGAAGGTCAAAGAAGTCAATTATTCTAGAAGCTCCTAGAAGAAGTGTACAAGTCAAATTGATGGCAACTAGGATTTAATCATGGGTATAGTTGTTGCATTAAGAAAATAATTAAAAATAAATTAGTTTTTTTTTTTTACAAAAATGATTAATGGATTTTAATTAAGAAAGACAGCGGCAAAGCCACCGGTGTTGTTACAACTATGGTGAGCCACGCTCTACTAGTCGAATACAAACCTGGAGGCTATTCTACCCTTCCAGGGGAGGGATGCTTTACAAATTTATTTACAATGGAGGCTTCTATACAAAATGCCATCCTTGCTAAGATATTGTAGAACTCCCTTTTGTGACATGATACACTGATCTGCATCTCTGGATCTCGCTTCCATTCATTGTTTAACTGAGCCATTTTTTCCTCTAGCTGGTCGATTCTGGCCTCGAATTCTTTCTTAGGGTCCTTGAGTTCTTTGTGGAGTTTGCCAAGCTCCTCAGTGATCGCAAATTTTGTGGTGGTGATGTCCTCTTCCAGCCTCTCCATTCTTCTTCCTGCGTCTATGTCCAGATTTTGTAGAAAGTCCAACTGGTAGTTCAACATTTTCTTTAGATTTTCCAAAGTGACATCCATTGCGTTCAGCCTGTCTTCTGTGCTTGGCTTGCTTCCCGAGTTGGCTGCCATCTTCAACGACTTCTTCTCTTCTTCTTGCGACTTGTTGTTGCGCGCGAACCTCTCGTAGCTGGGTTGTGTTCCTTCTTGGTTGTCTTTGCGTGAGCCTGGTGTGGAGGACTGAGTTCCTCTCCCCATTTTAAGCTCAGCCTCCTCCCAGATCGAATCCCCTAAATAATTCACGTGATCTAAAGGGTATGGGTGACCTACCGTCCTGTCTCCTTTCCAAAGAAAATCAACAACCGAATGATGCCCTGGATTGTACCTTCTGTCCACTTGCACTGTCCTGTAGCATTTTGGGTTTGCCCAAATCCTTCTTTCATGATGCCTTCCCCTTTCCAGCTAATGACTTTAATTCCTTTGTGGAATTCCTCCCTAGAGTCAGGGTAGATCCACTGTGGACGTTGTGCCATTAAGTTGCATGGTTCCAGCAGTCAAGAGGATGCCTTTATTGGCCTCAGCGTATGCTTGCTCATTTAGGTTTCGCAAGACATGGAAAAGCTTATAAGACCGGAAATTCCCAAGGAGGAGTTGGATTTTCTCCAGGAGATTATTGAGTTTTGCATTTTTGAGTTTTCTTCTATGGATTAAGGCTTTGATTACTATCTGAGAGTCCCCAATTATTACCATATCTTGAACTCTATAGTTGATTGCTTGATTGAGCCCTTGCTAGAGTGCTAGGGCTTCTACTCTGTTATTAGTTTCAGTTCCGAGTCCCCAGGCGAAACTTAGCCTCAGTGATCTGGTGGGGCTCTCTAGGACCCCTCCTCCACGTGCCAAGCCTGGGTTCCCTTTGGAGGCCCCATCAAAGGACAAAATATTTTTATTTTCCTTTGTCTTCCATTCTTCAAAATCTTGTTTCTCCTTTCGTATTTCCCAGGCTTGTTGGCCAGAGTTGTTGTCCTTTTTTCCCCCCTGGTCTTGAAGTTTAAACTGAGCCAACCATTGTTCCTCTTCCAACTTTAGTACTCTAGAGTTCTTTGTTTGGCAGAAGTAGGGAGTGCTTTCGCCAAAGTAGGCCTGTATCTTGGTTGCAACTTGGGTTGGACTTCTTTTGAGTTCCCTGAAAAGTCTATTGTTTCTCTCTAGCCAGATTTTCCAAAGGATGAACTTGGGGAGGACTCTCCACAGAGTGGAGATTTGGCCTTTTTTCTCAGTCTGGAAAGGGCAGATGGAATTCCAACTTTGGAGAAGATTGCTCGTTTTTTTGGGGTATGTTTACGGCCTTTTGTAGTCTCAGGGCCAACTGCCAGACTTATTTGGAGTAGGTACATCTTAGTAGTAGATGGTCTGTGGTTTCTTTTGCTTGAAGACATAGCGAGCATCTATTGAGGCCTTCCCACCCCCTTCTTCTTAGGTTTTCTCCCGTTAGAATGCTTATGTGAGCCAGAGTCCAAATAAACATGTCAATCTTTGGGATGGACTTGGGGGTCCAAATTGCTTTCCAAATTGTTGGGTTTGGAGGGACATTGGGTTGGGAGTTTGTGAGTTGATACCCTACTGCAGTGGTGTAGGCCCCTGAGCTCTTTCCCCAACCCCGTTTGTCTTTTCCCCTTTTTCTGAGTGGGGATTTCCCTTGGAGGCAGAGCTTCAGGGTGTTCCAATCCTCTTCTAAATCAGGGGGGTTGTTAGCAATTCCCCACCTTAGCCACATCTTGTGCTCATCATTCCCCCAAATTGAGATGTCCCAAAGAGTGTTTAAATTTTGAGTGACCATCCACTCTTTGAGTCGATCCAGATCTTGTCTCAATCCAAGGGGAGGATCTCCCATGATTGAGTCCTGCCAAATATTTATTTTCTTCCCATTGCCTGGCACCCAAGTGAGATGAGGTCTGAAATGGGGCATAGTCTTCTGACAAAGCAAGAAGATTGGGGAGCCTCTCTTCTCTAGAACTGGGCACTCTATACATCTTTCCCTTGGGCCTCTAAAGTACTTTTTCCATAACGTTTTTTTACTCCATGTTGGCTTCCCGGTGATTAGGTTCCAAAGAATCTTTACCCCTAGCGCCAGATTTTGAACATGTGTATTTTTGAAGTTGAGACCACCTTCCATGATTGGCTTGAAGAGTTTTTCCCAACTTATTAGATGCAACTTTCTCCCTGACTGTTTTCCACCTTCCCACAGAAACCTTCTGAACATTGCTTCAATTTTTTGTACTATGGAGGTTGGGGCCAACAACAAAGAGCTTTGATAGATTGGAATGCTGGCAAGGACGACCTTGATTAGGACCACTTTACCTGCGAGGTTTAACCAACTCGCTCCTCATGAAGTTATCTTGTTCTTTATCTTGTCAATCAACAA
This sequence comes from Picea engelmannii, assembly GCA_009831015.1. Classification (NCBI taxonomy): domain Eukaryota; kingdom Viridiplantae; phylum Streptophyta; class Pinopsida; order Pinales; family Pinaceae; genus Picea; species Picea engelmannii. The sequence continues at coordinate 357,576 of ML786905.1, read as the reverse complement.
ATTCCAGTGCGGTGTTCTTGGGCTGGAGTTGAAGATTGGGACTCCCAGATACTTAAAGGCTTCCCATTTGGTACAACCTTCCATTCCTAGTACCCTGGCAATCTCCAACATTTCATTTGGTGTTATATTCTAGCCGTAGATCTTGCTTTTAGTAGGGCTTATGACACTTCTTGAGATTTCTATGTAAGCCACTAATTCATTCTTGAATTTCCTTGCTATTTGTATGCTCGCACCTCCCATTAACAGAGTGTCGTCCGTGAACTAGGCATGATTTATGTCCTTTACCCCTAGCACTATTCTCAAACCGTGGAGGTTGTTGTGACTATGGCAGTGATCTAGTTGGAAGATTAACACTGAGGCTTGAATTGCATAGAGGAGGGGAGAGAGGGGGCAGCCTTGTCGGAGTCCTCTGAATGCTTGAAGGAACTTAGTTTCCCTCCCATTCACAAGAGGGGCTATCCAAGGTGACCCGATACAAGCTTTGATCCAGTTTACAAAAGTTGGGGCGAACCCAAAATTTTCCATGACTTTAAATAAAAAATTATGTCTAACTCTATCAAAAACATTGGCGAGATCAAGTTTTATTATCATACCTTTGTCTTTTCTCGAGATGCTTGAGTGCAGGGCCTCTTGCACTAGGATGATGTTATCTACTATGTGTCTGCCTTTGATGAATCCTCCTTGGTTTTCGGGGATGATTATAGGAATTTTTTTTTTAATTCTATTGGCTATGATCTTTGTAAGGATCTTGTAGCTTGTGTTGCATAGAGAGATTGGACGAAATCTATCGAAGTTGATTGCTCCTTTATCATTCGGAATCAACGCCAAGAAGGCTGAATTCGTTCCACCTCCTAGTTTGCTGCAAGTCTGAGATTTTTGAATCAACTTCGTTAGATCTGATTTTATTATATCCCAGCTATGTTGGTAGAATCTTGCTGTGAAACCATCTGGTCCTGGGGCTTTGTCAGGATTCATTTGGTCCAGTGCTTCATTTATTTCTTGTTGAGTAACTTCCTTAGTTAGGTTGTTATTGATGTCTTCCTTGATGAGATTTGGGATAAGAGAGAGAGGGTACTCTTTGGGGTCTATATCAATCCTTTGTGTTTCAGTGTAGAGGTCTTCGAAGGCTTCAGTTGTCGTTTCTTTAATGCCTTCCAGATCTGTGATTGTTTGATTTTGAACTTGAATTTCTGTCACTGTTTTAAACTGCTTCCTTGCCTCAGCTTGCTTGTGGAAGTAGCTCATGTTTCTATCTCCTACTTCCAGCCATAAGCTTCTGGATTTTTGTCTCCAATAATTTTCCTCCTCACGACAATCCTGGTGCCATTGCCTTTGAAGATGGTCTTCTTGTTGCATGCTTTCTTGGGTGATATCCTGATTTTCCATTTCCAATTGGTGGTTCCCGAGCTTCTTTTGGGCTTCTTGACGAGTTTTAATTGGATTTGCCTGACCTTTTGCCCAAGTTTTTAGCACTGTCTTTAATCTCCTGAGTTTTTCTTCCCACACATAGAAGGTCGAGCCTCTTACTGTGCCATTCCAGACTTTGGTAACTAGCTTCAGGAAGTCTTTGTCTTGGGGCCAAGTTGGGCTAAATCTGAATGGGATGGGCCCATGGTTTATATCACACGAAATTTCTAAAAGGATGGGTTTGTGATCTGACACACTGTGAGGGAGGATCGAAGAGGTGGGAGTGAGGCCTAGAAGAAGGAAGGAGCTTTGGACGAGGAATCTATCTAGCCTTGTTGTTATATGCCCTGGTCCTATCATTTTATTTGTCCACGTATATTTGCCTTTAGTAGGCTTGATATCTTCTAGATCCCAATCTGAAATTAAATCTTCCACCCACTCTCTTACTGGGTCTCACACAATGGAGCCTCCTTTTTTTCGTTTAGAGCTAGGGTCACATTTAGGTTCCCCCCTATAATGATATTATCTAGATCATTTTGCAATAAATAGTCTTTTAGGGTCTCCCAACACTTTCTTTTTTCCATCAGCAGGTGTGGTACATAGATATTGAAGAGACTTACCAGTCAGCCCGTTGCCTTGTGAAGGAGTCTGGTGTGGATCCAGTGCATGCTCGTTTTAGAGTTGCTCATATCGAACGTCATAGTGTTCCACAGGGTGCCTATCCCGCCTGAGGCACCTCTTGCGCTTTCTGCTATTCCTTGGCTTATTCTCCATAGGACAGTTGTTGCTTTGAGAAAGTCTTGGTTGTCCATCTTGGTCTCCTGGAGGAGTAGGATATCTGATTTGGAGGCTCTTATGATGTCCTTAAGTGCTTCCTCTTTCCTTTTGTTGCTGAATCCCCTGCAGTTCCAGGAAGTTAGTTTCATAGATTACCTTGGGGGGATGAATGGCCTCCTTGGGAGGCCTTGGAGTGCTTCCTTGTCTGTTTGACATTGATCAGTTGTCTTATTGTTGGTTGTAATCCCTTTAGGACGTCTTTGTAGGTTTCTTTGTCTCTTTCTTCTTTCTTGGATTTCCTACCTCTTCCTGTTTTCTTTGGTGTGACCAGGGCATCACTTGCACCTTCGTAATCGCTATCTGACGAGACCTACCCTTCCTCTATGTCTGGCCTTGCTTCCTTTCTTGGGGGGTATTTGCATTTCGCTTCTTCTTTTGTCGGTGAATGGATTTCTTTGACTTCGGGGGTCGGATTTTCACGCATATCTTATGTTGGGGTTTCTTCCTGTGTATTTTCTTCTGTTGTTTTCTTTGCATGTTCCTGAGCCAATATTCTAAAGGTGTTCTCTGCCCTTGTATTTGACTTGTTTTCTGGGTCCTTGGCTTGTGTGGGGGCTGTCTTTTCAATCCTTAGGCCTTTAGTTTTGGAGTTGGATTTCCCTTTTCTTGGTTGTTGCCATCCTTCTCCACTTTCTTTCTCCTTGTTTGGATTTTTAGGGCAGTTCCTCTGAAAATGGTCGTATTCATGGTATCCCCTGCATTTGAACGAGAGTTGTTCGTAGTCCAGCTTCTGGTAATGTTGTCATTCTCCGACCTTGAGTTTGATCGCTTCAGGAAGTCCCTCCTCTAGATCGACTTCCACGCAGATTCATGCGCATGAGTATTGGTCTTTGGGATCCACTCTGTCGATGTATTGTCCCAACCCATTCCCGATTTCTTGAAGTGAAGAGGGGTTCCAGCAATGGATTGGTAGGTTGGGTAGCCTGACCCAGACTGGAACGTCCTTGGGAACTTCAAGTGTTGGATCAAAGCTTGGGGTCCAACGATTTAGATAAAGCCCTTGAGTGCCCATGAAGTACGACTCGTTCCTAAAGATGAGATCCCTATCTTCCTGAGAGATGAATTCGAAGATGAAGAATCCTCTTCCCACCGCATAGCAGGTTACACTATTTTTGATCAACGGTCTCCAATTCCTTTGGATCTAGTTGTCCGTGGTTCGGGCTGATGGCCAAAGATCCATGAATTGGCCTATCAGTTCTCGTTCTGATAGGGAAATTGCTACCCTCATTGGATGGTCCGGGGGCAGATCGATTTCAAGGATTGAGTCGAGCTTCTTGACGAAGCTTGGGGGTTCTGAAGGGTGGAGTTTCTTACCTTGGGTGGCTAGAAGCTTGTGAAAGGAAGAGGCAGGAGAAGGAGGGGGCGACTGCTCCCCTCCTCCTGGATCGGCCATGGAAGGAAGATAAGGCAAATAGAGTCGAAACCCTAGTCGTATCAGAGCGCCTCAATCACTTCATTAACCTCATTGTTTAGACACAGACTTAGTGACTTTGGTAACCTTTTAATGAAGATGTTAATCCTGAAAAGCTAGATAATTGGATCCGACAGATTGAAGTGTATTGTCATTGTGTCCAGCATATTGATGAAGAGGAGGTTAAATTGCAACTGGCTTCTCTTCGGTTGGAATGCACTGCTCTCGTATGGTGGGAGACCAAGCTTCAGGACATAAGAAAGTGTGGTAATTAAAAATAAATTAGTTGCAATAAGAAGTTGTGAGTTTGGTAATTATGGTAAAGTAGTTGTAATGAGAAGATTGAATAGTCAAAGTGGTTGACCAAGAAATAAATTAAATAATAAAGTGGTTGCAACAAGAAGTTAGTTAAGGGCAAATAAGTTATGAATTGATTAATTATAGAAAAGTTAGTTGCAACAAGAAGTTATGAGTGAAGATGGATTATTTAAATTTAATAAAGTAGTCAAAGTGGTTGCAAAGATAAATTATTTAAATAATAAAGTGGTTGCAACAAGAAGTGGTGAGTTTACTATTTATGGATAAGTCAAAGTGGTTGCAAAAAATAATTAAATAATAAAGTTAGTTGCAACTATGAGTGAAGAACTTACTATTTGTGGAAAATGGTTAAGATAAGTGGACAAGTGGTTAGAAGTGGGTTATCCCTAAAAGAAGGAAAGTGGGTTAAGTTTGTTAGAAGGTAACCCCTTGAGGAAGCTACAAGGAAGTATAAATAAGAGATAAAGGCTCTCTCATTAGCACCTATTGATTATAATTGAATATTTATTTTATGAAAGGTTATTTGGGCAGGTATTATTGATAGAGAAAAAATGCGGCAGGAAAAGTGCAACAAAAAAAGCACGGTAGGAAAATCGTGGCAGGAAAAGTGCGGCAGGAAAATCGCGGCAGGAAAAGTTCAACAGAAAAATCGCGGAAGAAAAAGTGTTGCAGAAAAAACTGCAGCAGAAAAACCGCGGTAGAAAAAGTGCGGCAGAAAAATCACGGCAAGAAAAGTGCGGCAGAAAAATCTCGACAGCTGAATTGTAGCAGCAAAACGCTATAAGAAGAAAAATGTATGGTTTTAATATGTGTAGTGTTGAATGTATGAATCTAGTTGAGGGTTTGCTTTGTAAATATATTGGATGCCCTCTTGAAAGTTTAGGGCTTGTTGTAGAGTTGATCTGAGGCAGATCTACTGAAGTTTAGTATTGGTTCATGTTTGAGGCTTTTGGTTGAGCTATGTTGCTGAAGTTATTGGTATAGATAGAGGTTGTATAACAGTGAGGTTGTGGCGCACAGTTGATATGAGAATTTATGGTATTTGATTTATGGAGAGTGTGGTGCATTGTTAGAGGTATCTTGTTGGTTATCTTGGTGTATGTTATTGGTATATGGTAGAGGTATATGGTAGAGGTATATGATTGGGTACATGGATGAGATACATACTTGAAGTACATGGTGATCTTGATACATCTTGTTGAGGCATAGTTTGGTTTGGTGTTGATACATGATTGGTACATGTTGTTGGTTATGTTTGTATAGTGTTGGTGTACATGATTGATGTGCATTGATTGGCACATGGTTTGAGTTATATTCTTGTGATTTTGGGTATGAGATCTATGTTATCAGATCCGATATATTGAGGAGACTATTGATACATGTTGTTGGTGCATTTAGTTTTGTTGGTATAGGCAAGGCACAAGTACAGGTTGGTTACAAGACAATGACATAGGTTGATTACAGGTTAGTGGCACAGATTGGTACAGTTTTACATCAGTATATCTCACAGTGATAGTGTGACAGTGGTTCCATCATTCTAATTATATTTCAGGGTGGTTGGACGAGGCAAGGATAGGTGGTTTTAACCACCTTCCGATTGTAGCCAGAGAACATAGGGGGTTGTAGCCTCCTTCTGGTTGTATCTAGAGAATTGGGGAGTTGGAGCTTCCCTCAGGTTGTAGCCTGGGAAACTAGACGGTCAGAGCCTCCTTCCAGTTGTAGCTGGAGAATTGGAAGTTGGTGCTTCCTTGAATGTAATTCTTGACATATAAGAAAAACATTCCATGGTTTTCTCCCTTATTGGGTTTCCACATAAATATTGATGTATTGTGCATTGTGTGGATGTGTTTGTTATTGTTTATTATGCACTGATGAATGTAATGCTTATGATACAATGAGATATTGATGATGAACAGATGACTATGGTTGAATAAGTAAAAGAATATACATTGTGGTTTAAAGGATTAATAATTGGTATAATTGTTCATTAGTGATTCA
>ML786905.1:266245-351561 GCA_009831015.1 Picea engelmannii | reverse complement strand
CCCCACTCTTAGTAATCCAACAATTGGTATCAGAGTAGGTTCCTTGATGAAACAATTTAACCATTGGAAGGAGATCATGGATTATTCTGAGAATGGAGTACCATTGTTTAATGGTCAGAATGGTTTAAAGTATGAGATATGGAGCGAAAAAACGAAATTATTTTTAAAGGCACAGGGGTATTGTATTTGGCAATCAGTTGTTACATGATATGATAGTTCAAAAAGGGAAAAGACTATAGCAAAGAAGGAACTGAAAAGAAATAACAAAATTACAATGGATTTCATTTTGGAAGGACTATAGGATTCAGTAAAGGACAAAGTGGGCAAATGTTCATAAGCTAAAGAACTTTGGGATAAGTTACATGATATCTATTCTTCACCCATTACAAAGTCAGAGAATTTTAAAGAAGATGCAGGTACAGATCAAGAAGAAAGATGTTCATCATGTAAAACAGATTTAGAAGATGAAGAGTACATAATCAACATAAGTATGTTGTTTTGCTTTAATTGTGAAAAACACAGACATCTTGAAATGGAATGCCATGAAGGAAATGAGACAAAAAACTAATTGAAATAGAAGACAATTATGAAGCAAAACTGATCAATGTTTTAGAAGAACTAAGAAAAGAAAGAGAAGAAAACAAGTCACTCAAGAAAGAATTAATGAAACAAAAGGAAAGTGTTGACATTTTTTAAGAAGCCCAACATGTCATCGAGAACTTAAGAACTCGGCTAGAAGAAGCCAGAAAGATTGAAGAAAATCTTGAAGATCAAAAGAAGTATTTGGAAGAAAACATAACAACACATAAGGAAGAAGTAAAAATGAGAGAGAATATATTAGCAGATCATCTTAAGGAAAGAACTAACGATCTAAACCAGTTTGAGGAAAAGTTTGGTCAAGAAGAGAATGGACTTGAAGAAGAAATAATCACATTAAAAATCCAGCTTGAAGAAGTAAAGAGAACAGAAGAAGTCATGAAGTCTCAGATAATGAAGAAAGAGAAGAGGTTGAGAAGCTTGAATAAGAAGTTGTCACATTGAGAAGCAAAATCGTCAAGCTCAACAAGAACGTTGAAGAGACAAAAACATTTACATCAACAGTAGAGAATGAAGAGAAGCACTATAGGTTGCTAGAAAGGAAGAATGAAGAAAAGAACAAGAGTTATGCAGAAGTACTCAAAGGAAGGAATGATGGTCAACCATAATCTAAGAAAACTAATAAAGATACATCTTCAAGAAGACCCTCCACATTCAAGGCACAAAGAAGCTTCAATCATGATCAACCAAGGTAGGAATTCAACAAGACTACACCATTCACTCCCAAGTATGTAAATTTATTTTATGGTCATTGTTTCTATTGTATTAACTTTAGGCATAAGGTTGCAGATTGCAAGGCTTGTGGAAGAAATGTTCAAGCAAGAAATGTTTATGTGGTCCCACGTAACATTGAATGTTACAAATGTCATAATTATTGACACATAGCTAGTGATTGTAGAAGCGTGATCGATACTTCTATGAAAGAGAACATTGATATCAGATATAAGAAAGTATGGATAAGAAAACATGAAGAACAAGTGAACAAAAACCAGGTCCTAGAGATCACAAGATTGGCAATAAAACGAGATGAAGACAAATCTACAAAGAAAAAAGAAGATGTTAGATACAAAAAGGTTTGGAAAAGAAATGAAAGAAAAGAAGGACATGTAAATAAGGAACAGGTTCAAGAGATTGTACTTTCATGTATTGTATTGAAAGATGAATCCACAGACAAAAAGAAAGAAGTCAGAGTTCATAGAGATGATGAATCTACCGATGAAGATGATGATGAATCTGCATCAAAGCAGGGATTGTTCTGAGCCATCCGGCTTAGAGAATCCCAGGTAATATGAATATTAGACATGGGGATTATATCGGTAGTTGTGACAGACCAGAGAACCATCCTTCCAGTAGCTTGCATATTTTGAGTAGATAGATTCAGAGCATTCAATTAGCAGAAGTACAATATGATAGATTAATCAGTTGTAGTAGTGAAGACTTCATGATAGTACAGTGACAAATGGGTCAACATTAAGGACAGTTGTGTAGCACAATCTTGAACAGTATGGACAAAGATGGATTCGTAAGAACACTTAGCGGGTTTGGAAAAATATATGGCAGTGGACAAGAGCATGGATTCATAGATTGGTTCAGAGAGTGGTTCAGAGATAAATGAACATTCTCATAATGGATGATAATCACACATGAATATTTGAATGCTTATTTTTCAATGACTTTCATATATGTCAGTTGATTACACAAGGAATCACCAATGGATAATAACTCCAAAAGGAAGCAAGTACAAGAAGACTTATATTTTTTCCACACAACATCTTGCAGATAAGTCAAGAGAGAGAAACATAACCAAAAAGATAGGTAGAAATATGATTCAGAGAAGTTGTCAGACATAGAGGTATGATTCCAAGGGAAGAGATTCATCAGATGCAGTATAGAGAGTTAGATGCTTGGAGAGAGAGCACAGAGGCATGTTTCCAGGGGGAGCGATTGTCACAAGGGGAGAATGAGCGATATGAATTTAGTGTTGCATCAGAGTGATAACCTTTGTCAAAGGGGGATATATTATTCATATGAAGGGAGAGAGAGTAATCAGAGGCATGGAAACACAAAGAAAGATCAAAGACATTTAGACAAGGGGAGCAGCCCCAAGGAGAGTTCAGTCAGGAGGAGAAACCCCAAAGGGAGATACCCTTTTCCATTGATGTCAAAGGGGGAGAGATAGAAACATCGATGAGGAGTATATGCATGAATGTTATCATGACTAAGTGTTGCCATCAATGTTGGTGTTTCCATCAATGCCAAAGGGGGAGATTGTCAGACAATTGGTTTAGGTTGATGGAGAGTTGGTCTGAATTGTTGGTTGTCATTGATTTCAACCCTTGGAGAGTGATATTGTAGATTGATGTCAACCCTTAGTGATTGATGTTAACCCTTGGAGAAGTCCGGTAGCGAATTTCAGTAGCACAAAGGCATGGGTAAGGGACCCAAATATGTTTGAGGTATAAAGGCATAAAGATTAGTGAATTTATTGGTAAGACTATTCTAGATGGATAGTATATGTCATGCAATTTCTGATGACATGTGGAACGTCACATAACTCCTCATGATTAGAGAGTTATGGCCATATGAAGTTGGAGAACCCTCATGAGTTATCTAGAAGCCCCTAGAAGGTCAAAGAAGTCAATTATTCTAGAAGCTCCTAGAATAAGTGTACTATTCAAATTGATGGTAACTAGGATTTAATCATGGGTATAGTTGTTACATTAAGAAAATAATTAAAAATAAATTAGTAGCAACAAGAAGTTGTGAGTTTGGTAATTATGGTAAAGTAGTTGTGATGAGAAGATTGAATAGTCGAAGTGGTTGACCAAGAAATAAATTAAATAATAAAGTGATTGCAACAAGAAATTAGTTAAGGGCACATAAGTTATGAATTGACTAATTATAGAAAAGTTAGTTGCCACAAGAAGTTGTGAGTAAAGATAAATTATTTAAATAATAAAGTAGTTAAAATGGTTGCAAAGAGAAATTATTTAAATAATAAAGTGGTTGCAACAAGAAGTGGTGAGTTTACTATTTATGGATAAGTCAAAGTGGTTGCAAAAGAAATTGATTAAATAATTAGGTTAGTTGCAACTAGGAGTGGAGTACTTACTATTTGTGGAAAGTGGTTAAGTGGACAAGTGGTTAGAAGTGGGTGAGCCCTAAAAGAAGGAAAGTGAGTTAAGTTGGTTAGAAGGTAACCCCTTGAGGAAGCTACAAGGAAGTATAAATAAGAGAGAAATGCTCTCTCATTAGCACCTATTGAATATTATTGAATATCTATTTTGTGAAATGTTATTTGGGCAGGTATTATTGATAGAGAAAAAGTGTGGCAGAAAAAGTGTAATAGAAAAAGCGTAGAAGAAAAATCGAGACAGGAAAAGTGCGGCAAGAAAATTGTGGCAGAAAAATCATGAAAGAAAAAGTGTGGCAGAAAAACCGCAGTAAAAAAAGAGCGATAGAAAAATCGTGGCAGGAAAATTGTTGTAAGAAAAGTGCGGCAAAAAAATTGTGGTAGAAAAAGTGCGGCAGAAAAATCACAGTAGCAGAATCACGGAAAAAAAACCGTAGCAGCAGAACGCTACAAGAAGAAAAAGGTATGGTTTTCATATGTGTAGTGATGAATCTATGAATCTAGTTGAGGGTTTGCCTTGTAAATCTATTGGATGCCCTCTTGGAAGTTTAGGGCTTGCAATAGAGTTGATTTGAGACAGATCTACTGAAGTTTAGTATTGGTTCATGTTTGAGGCTTTTGGTTGAGGTATGTTGCTGAAGTTATTGGTACAGATAGAGGTTGTATAACAATGAGGTTGTGGCACATGGTTGGTGTGAGGATTTATAGTATTTGATTTATGGAGACTGTGGTGTATTGCTAGAGGTATCTTGTTGGTTAAATTGGTGTAATTTATTGGTATATGGTAGAGGTATATGATTGGGTACATGGATGAGATACTTGAAGTACATGGTGATCTCGATACATCTTGTTGAGTCATAGTTTGGATTTTTGTTGATACATGATTCATACATGTTGTTGGTGTATTTAGTTTTGTTGGTACAGGAAAGACACAAGTACAGGTTGGTTGATGTGCATTGATTGACACATGGTTTGAGTGATATTCTTGTGATTTTGGGTATGAGATATATGTTATTAGATTTGATATATTGAGGAGAGTATTGGTACATGTTGTTGGTGTATTTAGTTTTGTTGGTACAGGAAAGACACAAGTACAGGTTGGTTACAGGACAATGGCACAAGTTGATTACAGGTCAATGGCACAGATTGGTACATGTTTATAAAGATTTATCTCACAGTGACAGTGGTTCCATCATTCTATTTATATTTTAGGGTGGTTGGACGGGGCAAGGATAGGTGGTTGTAGCCACCTTCCGGTTGTAGTTGGAGAACATAGGGGGTTGTAGCCTCCTTATGGTTGTAGCCAAAAAATTGGAGAGTTGGAGCTTCCCTCAGGTTGTAGCTTGAGAAACTAGGGGGTCGGAACCTTCTTCCAATTGTAGCTGGAGAATTGGAAGTTTGTGCTTCCTTGAATGTAATTCTTGACATATAAGAAAAACATTTGGTGGTTTTCTCTCGTATTGGGTTTCCACATAAATATTGGTGTATAGTGCATTGTGTGGATGTGTTTGTTATTGTTTATTATGCATTATTGAATATTAATTCTTATGATACAATAATATATTGATGATGAACAAATGTACATGGTTGAATAAGTAAAAGAATATACATTGTGATTTAAAGGATTAATAATTGGTATAATTGTTCATTAGTGATTCACCCCCCTCTCTCAGTAATCCAACAATTGGTATCAAAGTAGGTTTCTTCAGGAAACAATTTAACCACTGAAAGGAGATCATGGATTATTCTGAGAATGGAATACCACTGTTTAATGGTCAGAATGGTTTAAAGTATGAGATATGTAGCGGAAGGACAAAAGTATTTTTAAAGGCACATGGGTATGATATTTGGCAATGAGTTGTTACGAGATATGATAGTTCAAAAATGGAAAAGACTACAACAAAGAAGGAATTGAAACGAAATAACAAAATTGTAATGCATTTCATTTTGGAAGGACTATATGATTCAATAAAGGACAAAGTGGGTAAATGTTCATCAACTAAATAACTTTGGGATAAGTTACATAATATATATTCTTCACCCATCACAGAGTCAAAGAATTTCAAAGAAGATGTAGGTACAGATCAAGAAGAAAGATGTTCATCATGTAAAATAGATTCAGAAGATGAAGAGTACATAGTCAACATAAGTATGTTGTTTTGCTTTAATTCTGAAAAACACGGATATCTTGAAATGGAATGCCATGAAGGAAATGAGACAGAAAAACTAATTGAAATAGAAGGCAATTATGAAACATAACTGATCACTGATTTAGATGAACTAAGAAAAGAAAGAGAAGAAAACAAGTCACTCAAGAAAGAATTGATGAAACAAAAGAAAAGTGTTCACATTTTTAAATAAGCCCATTAGGCCATCAAGAACTTAAGAACTCAGCTAGAAGAAACCAGAAAGATCGAAGAAAATCTTGAAGATCAAAATAAGTATTTGGAAGCCAACATAAAAGCACAGAAGGAAGAAGCATAAATGACAGAGAAGATATTGACAGATCATCTTAAGGAAAGAACTAATGATCTAAACCAGCTTGAGGCAGAGTTTGGTCAAAAAGAGAAAGGACTTGAAGAAGAAATAATCACATTAAAAATCTAGCTTGAAGAAGTGAAGAGAAGAAAATAAGTCATTAAGTCTCAGATAATGAAGAAAGAAGAAAAGGTTGAGAAGCTTGAAGAAGAAGTTGTCACATTGAGAAGTAAAATCATCAAGTTCAACAAGAACGTTGAAGAGACAAAAACATTTACATCAGCAATAGAGAATGAAGAGAAGCACTCTAGCTTGCTAGAAAAGAAGAATGAAGAAAAGAACAAGATTTATGCAGAAGTTCTCAAAGGAAGGAATCATGGTCAACCAGAATCTAAGAAAACTAATAAAGATACATATTCAAGAAGACCCTCCACATTCAAGAGACAAAGAAGCTTCAATCATGATCAACCAAGGAAGGAATTCAATAGGAATACACTATTCACTCCCAAGTATGTAAATTTATTTTATGGTCATTGTTTTTATTGTACTAACTTTGGACATAAGGTTGCAGATTGCAGGGCTTGTGGAAGGAATATTCAAGCAATAAATGCTTATGTGGCCCCATGTAACATTGAATGTTACAAATGTCATAACTATGGACACATAGCTCGTGATTGTAGAAGCGCGATCGATACTTCCATGAAAGAGAACACCAATATAATATATAAGAAAGTATGGATAAGAAAACATGAAGAACAAGTGAACAAAGATCGGGTCCCTGAGATTGCAAGATTGACAATAAAACGAGATGAAGACAAATATACAAAGAAAAAGGAAGATGTTAGATACAAAAAGGTTTGAGAAATAAATGAAAGAAAAGAAGGACAGGTAAATAAGGAATAGGTTCAATATATTATACTTTTAGGTATTGTAGTGAAAGATGAATCCACATACAAAAAGAAAGAAGTCAGAGTTCAGAGAGATGATGAATCTACCGATGAAGATGATGATGACTCTGCATCAGAGCATGAATTGTTCTGAGCCATCCGGCTTAGAGACTCCTAGGTAATATGAATATTAGACAGGGGGATTCTATGCGGTAGCTGAAATAGACCAAAGAACCATCCTTTGAGCAACTTGCAGAGTTTGAATAGACAAATTTAGAGAATTTAGTTAGCAGAAGTATAGTATGATAGATTAATTAGTTGTAGTAGTGAATAATTCATGATAGTACAATGACAGATGGGTCAACATTATGGACAATTGTGTAGCAGAGTCTTGGACAGTATGGACATAGATGGATTTGTAAGAACACTTAGCGGGTTTGTACAAATATATAACAGTGGATGAGACTATGGATTCATAGATTGGTTTAGAGAGTGGTTCATAGACAAATGAACATTATTATAATGGGTGATAATTACACAGGAATATTTGAATGCTTATTCTTGAATGTTTTTCATATATGTTAGTTGATTACACAAAGAAGCACCAATGGACAATAACTCCAAAAGGTAGCAGGTACATGAAGACTTATATTTTTTCTACACAACATCTTGCAAAGATGTCAAGAAAGAGAAACATATCCAAAAATATAGGTAGAAATATCATTTAGAGAAGTTGTCAGACAGAGAGGTAAGAATAGAGGTATGATTCTAGGGGAAGAGATTCATTAGAGTAGGATAGAGAGTTAGATGCTTGGAGAGAGAGCACAGAGGCATGTTTCCAGGGGGAGCAATTGTCACAAGGGAAGAATGAGTGATATGACTCCAATGTTGCATCAAAGTGATACCCTTTATCAAAGGGGGAGATATTATTCATATGAAGGGAGAGAGAGTAATCAGAGGCTTAGAAACACAAAGAAAGATCAAATACATTTAGACAGGGGGAGCAAACCAAAGGAGAGTTTAGTCAGGGGGAGGAGCCCCAAAGGGAGATAATATTTGCCATTGATGTCAAATGGGGAGAGATAGAAACAATGATGAGGAGTATAAGCATGAATGTTATTATGACTAAGTGTTGTCATCAATGTTGGTGTTGCCATCAATGCTAAAGGAGGAGATTGTCAGAGAGTTGGCTTAGGTTGATGGATAGTTGGTCTGGACTGTTGGTTGTCATTGATGTCAACCCTTGGAGAGTGATATTGTAGATTGATGTCAACCCTTGGAGAGTGATATTGTAGATTGATGTCAACCCTTGGAGAAGTTCGGTAGCACAAAGGCATGGGTAAGGGACCTGAGTCTGTTTGAGGTATAAAGGCATAAAGATAAGTAAATTTACAGGTAAGACTATTCTATATGGATAGTATATGTCATGCCATTTCTGGTGATATGTGGAACATCACATAACTCATCACGGTTAGAGAGTTATGGCCATATGAAGTTGGAGAACCCTCATGAGTACTTATCTAGAAGCCCCTAGAAGGTCAAATAAGTCTATTATTCTAGAAGCTCCTAGAAGAAGCGTATGATTGTGAAGAATATCCTCAAGCGTTGTGCCCTAGCTTGCTAAGAATAAATTGGATGATGCATGGATAAGAATAAATCAACTCCTCATTATATCACTTGGTATTGTCCCCAAGCATTTATTGTAAGTAAGCAGTGTAAGGATCAATGCATTAATTATGGAAGATAATGTGCACCTGATCTAGAACAAAATTTCAGTCAGGGCTACCATGGTAAAGATGTTTTACTTGAAAATTTGAGGCAATTGTGTATTTTCAAAGTTGCAAATGAAAGTAATAGACCCCGGGCTTGGTGGAATTACGTCACCGATTTCCATATTAGGTGTCCAATGAAGGAGAAAAAATACAAGAAGGAATGTGCATAAAATGTGATCGAGTCTCTAGGTGTGTTTATTTCTATTATTCACAATAATTTTAAAGCAATTCAAGACTTATAACTACTCTACTTTTAGTGAGCATCAGTTTGTAGAATATGCCTAAAGTTATCATTAATCATTGTCTCAACTGATTGGTTCAATGCAAGCACATTTTTTGGCCATGTTTGGATGCTAAAAAGATATAAAAATGCACAGGGGATCCAAATGCAGATGCAAAGAACCCTGTTTTGAAACAAGAGCAAAATGCACATGTTAGTTTAGATGTACTCCATTTGTTACTTCCCATTTTTTATCTAAGAGTTGTGAACATAGAAGCTATCATTTATTCCATATTTGTTAAAATTTGTTGCCATAGTCCATGTGGCAAACATTTATGATGTGGTGATGCTGTCATTGATTCCCTTATATTAGAGAGACTATTATTGAAAGTTCATGGTGCTATGCTTTTTGAAGGTTGGACATGGATCTCGAGGTGATGTCACTATATTTCCCATTCTTAATAATAATAAAAACAAAACAACAAACAATATAGAGGTTGGCGTCCTTACTTCCTATACATTCTATCTTTCACAAATGCAAGAATAAAATGTGGCAAACTAACATGTTCTAATAGCAGGAAAGCTGGACAAAGGGGTTGTCTTGAAGGCAATTTGTGTAGGATTTCAGGAAACTACTAAGCCAACTATGTGTTGTAGTGAAGGTCAATTTCTTTATGGGTGGTTTAATTTTAGTTGCATAGCCATAAACCTTGAATTTTCAAGAATAAGGCATCTTAAAGTGCATTATTAAATATATGAAAGCAACTATTTTTGTTTTCCCAATCCATAAATGGAAACACACTAGTGTTTGAAAAATAATGGTTTTGTTGGCAAGATAAGAAGGCAAATATAACTGTATGCAAGGTATACTAGATGCTTGAACCAAAGGATATAATTGTGCCATGTTTATGTTGTAGGGTTGCTTGATCCATTAAATTATAGGTTTATGAATATAAACTATTTGTCACTTCTTGCAGGATACTTTTCAAAAGACATCCCACTCTCAAGAGCCTAAATTCTATACAATTCTAAATTCTATATTGTTGGGCATGAGATGAAAGCAGATCGAGGAGATAAAGGAGTAAATGTGTACAATAATGAGGTCCAAACCTCAATGCAACTAAATTCATTCAACTTAAATATAAATATGGTTAGGGGAACCCATCAATAAAGGAAAGGTAATTCTGGATTTTTTCGGCATTCCCTTTCCCCTGCTTTGGGGGCATGCTAGTATTTATTTTCCTTTGTGTAGTATCTTGGTGATATAGGGCCTAAAAGATAGCCTACTTAAATGCTTACCTATTTACCTAGATTTGTTTTCATGTAATGAGTTGTACGTTCTCGGTTACTAGAGATTAAAAAAAAAAGGTAACATCTTAATCATATAGGGTTGAAAAGTAGGAAGAAATAATCATTAAGGTAATAGATTTTTTGGTTTGAGCATTGCATGCCTATCAAAGGGGAGAGTTTTTGCTCCCCTTCTCTTCCATGGCTTTGGCATTCAAAGCTCTGATTGAACATGTTGTTAAGAAACTAAAGCAAAATATTAATGGAGGACATGAGTTTTGCATATTTTAGTATAAATAAGAGTGACGTTCAACAAAACTCTTTTATATGTGGGTTATGTTCTTAATGTTAAATTGAATGAGTCCTAGCCAAATTTTGAAAAAATGGATAGTTGGATTAACCAATATTAAATCATCATGATGAAAGGTTCTTTGAAATATTTTTTGTTGTAAACAAAAAAATTGTATTACCTCAAAAATTCAGATAACATATACATATGGATGAACCTTTGGTCTGTTCTGCCAAAAAATGGAAACCAGAACCAGACCCAAGCTCTGAAAGGAGGTCCATTACCATATTAAAAGTTATTCTTAAGATAAACCAAAAGATCTGATAAGGAAGGAGGCCAGAGTCTAAGATTGTGCTCTTCTAATATGTATCAAAATAAAGATAAACATGAGAATGTCAAACACCAGAAGCACCTTGATCACCATCAGCGGGTGTAGAGTGAGGTGAAACCGAAGAAAATGTAAATGGATGACAACAAGTTGGGCAACGTCTTTTTTCAGGCTCGCTTGAAAGAGAGTCCAAGAACATATCCAATCGACGATTGAGGATTTTCTGGCAGTGAAGCAGGTCTGCGTCGTCCCTACGAAGGTCAAATATGAGTTCTAATTTCTCTACAGAGAAACTTTGTTGAGGAGTTATCGCAGGCACAACATCCTTGGTCTGTGTAACCTCTATAATTCGACCCAAATTTTCCGGGGCCTCTTCTTCATCAAACACAAGATCCGTCTCTTCAAGAATAGGGCAACCACAATACTCTTCCAGCTTCTGTTCTAGAGAGTTTTCCTCCCCATGAACTGGGAGGACTAAGGGGCTATGGGAATTCACTGAGGAAGCCATCGAGGGATTCTCCATAGGATGTAATAGAGTCGGTTGGACTTCCTCCTCCATGAAGACCAGTCCACTGTCATAAACATCCCAATTCTAAGTCGTGGAGGGAGACACAACATCGGACGAAGCAGGTGACTGTGAGAGAGAAACTGGAAGAACGAGGCTTGTGCGTCTGGCTATGAAATTGTAGTAGGCAAGGGCACATTTTGTCTTGCCTCTCTCTCGAGGCATAATGACAATGAGGTTACAGAGGATAATTTGCAAAAAAGGAGAAGAAACTAGTGTGTCAGCGGTCGGGATCAAATTTGTGAGAAAAAAAATGAGGAAAGTGGAACTATTCGCCAGACAAAACAACACAATTAACCAGATCCTGCCATAGTAAGTACCATAGAGAACGAGTGGACGATTATATGGACCCAAGTACCAGAGCTAGTGGAAACCACTGTCATGCCAAACCTACACATTAAAACCCCCAAATGGCACATACATCCACCCATTGCATTGACATTAAAGAGGTGCATCGGGAGGTAAAGAAGGAAGAGGGTGCCAATGGTCTCTCATGGTATGGTTAAGTGCATGTTGTCCAAGTTCCACCCCATCCAAGGAAGGTTCTTTGAAATATTATCATTTATTACGATATTGGTTTATTTTCCTTTTTTTCAAATTTAAAGAAGAGGGTGATCTATGCATCAACGTGCTTTTAGTCCAAATTAGGCCAATTTTATGGTTTAGCATTCCAACACTTCAAGGCTTGTCACCTTGATCCCCTACATGACTAACACTTATCACTTATTGTTCCCAACCCCTCCTACACAACTAATCCCTTATTTTTCAACATTAGCGTTCAATAGGATTAGTGCCAATTCACGAGGGAGATCAACATGTTATGATCCTAAACGAGGGGTATGTGGGTTGAAGGTATATGTAATGGGGTTAAGTGTATATATAATAGGGGTTGGTCTAACGATAGACCCACATGAGCAACGAGTAAGAATATGTATATGTAGAGGTCAATATAGTCGTTATTGGGACATGGAATCATGATTTGGTTATACATATCGACTTAGGTTATTTGGAGGAAGTTCTCCTAATATATAAGGAGTTACTATGTGCAACTTATCTCTATTATCACAATTAGAGTTGTGTATTATGCTCAAATCTAGTGTGCATTGTGTGTACACTGGTTTATTGTGTTATTTTGAGTATTTGGATCATAACATTTTAGTTTTTAAACACATCTTATAGAATCTCTTTGGCTAAGTTGTTGCACTATGAGGGGAATATCTATGCTATCAAAGTCACCCAAGAATTGCACCTAGCCTCATCTGCACCCACTCCAGGGGTTTTGAACGCAGTTCTTCACATTAATACAAGTTCAATCACCTTTCTACTTGCCACTAGACCACACTCCCATGGGTGGAGATCGTAACATTTATTATAAGAGTGTGGAAATTGAAGGAAAAACATCATTGAAGATGGAACCATATTAACACCTTCATTACCAAGAAAGTTGGCAATGTTAGGATATTTAGACACTTAGGAGTTAGTTAATATCTACTTGGTCTAATGTGTCATTAGGTAAAAGTGTGTTTCTTTAGTATGCATTTGTAGTTAGGAAATTCAACGGTCATGATATGTTCACGACATAGAGTGATCTGACGGTTCATATTCTCCTTGATCTTAATGACTACATTGATCCATGGCTTAACACCCGATTGGTCCACGATCTCTATTTAAAGAGCATGGAGGATCATTTGTTGATGATCGATTGTGAGAAACTCTGTTGTAAAATCTCTCTGTAATCTTTTTCTTTTGCATTAATAAACTGCTCCAAGTGGTTGTGTTGGCCAAGTCTGTGGATGTTTCCTTGTAGGGGTTTTACCACGTCAAAACATCGATATGTTGATCTTTGATTTGGTTGTGTGAGTGGTTACTAAAGGTGTTCGTTCTCTATTGGAATACTTGTGTTCTTGAACATGGTATCATAGCATGTTTGAAGACCTTCTCCCATTGTAGATCGAGATCATGAAGCTGAGTTTCCTTATCTCTGGTTTCTACCATTTCTGTACATTTCTAAGCTGAGAAGACTATTCCATTACATCTGAAGCACTCGTTTCATTTAGAATGCTTTTCATTTCACTCGAAAAGGTTTCCATTTTCCCTAGATACGACCATTTCAGTCAGATCCAGAGGTATAAAGTTTGAATACTCAATTTTTAAAATTTTTGCAAAGTATTATTTAAGTTTTATTTCGGTTTTATATTGTTTGTTTATGGGTTTCCACTCTTTTAGATCTGTGTATGCTCTTTTCCCTATGCCCTGTGTGATCTCGGAAAATCAGAAACAGATAGGAAAATGTGCATTTTCCGGGTAAGCTAACCGAGATCTAATCCTGGTTGTCATCGAGAAGCGAATTTTTTTTCTTCTAGCACGCTCTCCAAGGCCGTCTTCCACAACAAAAATCCTCCTTCTAAACAAAACAATATGTTTTTCTAGCTCACTTGATTGAAAGTTGTTTTATTAAGTAATAGATCTTGAGTTCAAGTATTTTTTTTGTTACATTTTTTGAAAAATTTCATGTATCCATTGTAACGTGTATTTCACTTCAAATATAAAAGTGAATCACTATAAGTAGATTTAATATTTTGCTTTAAAGTTATTTATTTTGCATGCAACTTTCTTTTATAAAGTAACTTTATTGTAAAAGTGATTCCCGCTTCTTTTTATAAAAGTGGGTCACTTCATAAAACAACTTATTTCTAAAAGTGAGGTTATTTGGAGGGTATCACCACGTAGACCAACTTTTACTTTCCACGTGGCTCTTTGGTTATTGTTTATGTTTTTTTTTTAAAGGGTATAGCTTCCACATCCGAAGTCCATTTTCAGTGCCATTTTTTTTAAACCACATAATTTTTTGAGATCTTTCCATCCAAATCATCAGTTTCAGTCTTTAAATCCATATTATCTGCATATTTAATATGGCTTCTTCTAGTGATATTTTGCTTACCAGTACCAACTACTTCCAATGGAAATCCCATATGGAGGATTTATTAAGAAGTAAAGGCATGTACCATATTACCTTGGGAAAGGAAAAAGAACCCACTGATGATGAAAAAAAATTCAAATGGGATAAAAGGAATGACGAAGCACGTGGACTGATCAGAATGTCCATCTCTCCTGATTTAAGGTTCCACCTTCAAGAAATTGATGACCCTGATCAAGTTTGGGAAAAGCTTGAATATGTGTTTAATAAACACAATATTGTTCGAGCACATCATTTAGAAAATCATATATCGACTTTAAGTCCAAATGATTTTTCTTGCATTGAAGACTATATATCTAAGTTTAAAACACTCAGAATTTTATATGAAGAGTGTAACATAAAGCTGGAAGAAGAGTGTTGCATCTATATTATTCTTTCTAATCTAGGTAGTGCATATTCTATGTTTGTATATACCTTTTATGCCATGAGAGAGGCTCTGGGGAAAGCTTATAAAAAACCCACTCTTGAGTCATTTTGTGATGCTTTTATTAGAGAGCAAGATAATCTTGTACAACTTGGAGTGATCACCACTACATGTACCTCCAACAAAGCCTTAGTATCCCAGCGGAAAGATCAACTAAAGAATCCCAAGAAGCAACATCATCGCCACAACAACAAGCAAAACAAGGGTTCTAAACCCACTTAGACAACTTCAGCTCCTAATGGTGACAAATGAGCAAAATCTAAAAATAAGAAGATTGTCAGGCATTGCAATTTTTGTGGGAAAGATGGTCATTATGAGTCTAAATGTTTCAAGAAGTTGGAAACTTTGGAAACAACGATGGAGAAGCACAACATCAATATTGATTCTACTTCTTCTTCTTCTCATGGACATGCACTTTCTTCTTTTGGTTTCTCCTTCAATGCAACTTCTACTTCTTCTTCTGATGAGTGGCTTATTGACTATGGAGCATCTTATCATATGGCTAAGGATAAAGCCATATTTTCCACTCTAAATGAATGTAACACCAATAAAGTATTTGTTGGTGATGATATATCTCTTAGTGTTGTAGGATATGGAACAATTCAGGTAGATAATGGTAATTTCAATGATGCATTATGTGTTCCAAGTCTTTCTTGTAACCTTCTATCAGTATATCAAATCACTCATTCAGGTGAAGGTAAAACCGTAGAGTTTTAACCTCACCATGTTGTAATCAAGGATCTCAAAGATCCTCAACATGTTCTTGCAACTGGAATTGTTGATGATATTACTAGGTTGTACAAGTTTGACAACTTTGAGTCATCATTTTTGTTGCTTATAGCAATGACTTGAGTGAACTTTAGCATGAACGGTTTGGTCATATAAACTATTGCTCATTGCAACAACTATGTAATCAACAGATGGTGACTGGTCTTCCTCTTTTATCATGAAGAGATGGTATTTGTGCCAGTTGTGTTGTGGGAAAACATCATCGGGATATTTTTGACAAATGTGCCTCTTAGCATGCCTCGGGTCCTTTGCAGCTTGTTCATAGTGACTTGTGTGGTCCACTTTCTTCTCCTTCTTTTTCTAGGTGCAAGTATTTCTTAACTTTCATTGATGACTTTTCCAGACGTACTTGTTTACTTCTTAAAACTTAAGAGAAAAATTTTTGACAAGTTTTTGGCCTACAAGGCTCTTGTAGAAAAGAAATCTATACATCAAATTCAAAGATTAAGAACATATAATGGAGGCGAATATGTGAACAATAATTTTACAAGTTACTGCACTACACATGACATCCAAATGCAACACACTATTCCATATACACCACAACAAAATGGTGTTGCTCAGAGAAAGAACCGCACATTAAAAGAAATGGCTAATTGTATGATCCAATCTAAGGGATTAAGTCTAAAGTATTGGGTGGAGGTCATCAACTGTGCAAATTACATAGTAAATTTCACTCCCACAAAGGCTCTTAAAAATATAACACCCGAAGAAGCATGGACTAAAATTAAACCTGATGTAAGTCACTTCCGTATATTTGGTATTATAACATGGGCTCACAAACCTGATGAGAAAAGGAAAGTATTTCAGCCTAAAAGTGAGAAATGTATATTTGTTGGTTATTGTGAAGATGTCAAAGGTTACAAACTTCTTCAACCACATTGTAATGAAATTGTTATTAGAAGAGATGTTAAATTTGATGAAAATCTCTTGGCCTGCGAGCCTAATTCGATGATTGTGCCTTCTTCGACCTACGAGCCATCTTCAACGTTTGTGCCTTCTTCTATTCCTATTATGGTTTCTTCTTCAGATGATGACAATGAGGATGAAAATCCACCTCCACCTGCTCACCTTCCTCCAGATGAGTCCATTGAACCTGAACCAACACCAACACCACCACTTCCTAGATGGGTCCATTCAACATGAGAAGCAGCTGATGATATTGTCAGTGATCCTTCAGATCAACGTTAGACACATTCACAGTTCCAACAAGCCTCTTCTCTTTTGGCTCAAGTTTTAGAGACTCATGATCCAGAGACATTTGCAGAAGCTTTAGGTCATCAAGATTGGGATACAACAATGAATGAAGAGTATCGTTCTTTAATGGAAAACAATACTTGGGATCTTGTACCTCTTCCAAAAGGAAGAAAACTTGTCAAATGTAAATGGGTCTACAGAACTAAGTATGCATCAAATGGAAGTGATGAAATACACAAGGCTCGGTTAGTTGCCAAAGGATTTTCCCAAGTTAAAGGATTGACTATAATGAAACCTTTGCCCCTTTAGCCAAAATGAATTCCATCTGCCTTGTTCTTGCCCTTGTTGCCTCACATAAATGGGAGGTCCTTCAGATGCATGTTAAATTCGCCTTATTGCATGGGGATTCACAAAAGGAAATATACATGGAACAACCTCCTGGCTATGTCCATAATGACTCTATCCTTGTTTATCGCTTTAAGAAATCTCTTTATGGTATTAAGCAAGATCCCCGAGCTTGGTATGCCAAAATGGACAACTTTCTTATTGACATCAGATTTTATAGATGCCATTCTGATCCTAATTTCTATACCAAGAAAGTAGGAAACCATCTCATAATCCTTGTTCTTTATGTTGATGACCTTATCCTTACTGGTAGTGACTCAAAACTTGTAAACCATGTGAAAACCAACCTTAAGAAGAAATTTGAAATGACAGACTTAGGCTTTTTGCACTATTTCCTTGGCCTCCAAGTTTTTCAAACCAATGAAGGAATCTTTCTTTCCTAGTCTAAGTATGCTTGTGACCTTCTTCATCATTTCCACATGGAAGATTGTAAACCAACACCTTCTCCCTTCCAGTCCAGAGTCAAGCTTGTTGCCACCTGTAATTCTCCCGAAGTTGATGCCATTTTGTACTGTTAGTTAGTTGGTAGCCTCTTATACTTGACTTGTACCCATCCCAATCTTTCCTTTGTTGTTGGTCTTGTTGCCCGGTATATGCAAACACCCCATGAAAGCCATTGGAAAGCAGCTAAAATGATACTTCGGTATGTCTGGGGTACAGTTCAGTTAGAGATACATTACAGTTCAGAGGGGACTCCTTTGTTGGTTGGTTTCACTGATTCAGATTGGGTCGACGACCTTGATGATCGAAAGTCTATTGTAGGTGATGTTTTCGGCCTTGGTTTAGGACCTGTCACTTGGGCCTGTAAGAAACAACGAGCTATTGCATTTTCTTTAGCAGAAGCAGAGTACCAAGCAGTGGTAAATGCAAGTCAGGAAGCCTTGTGGCTTCGACAGATCCTTTCAGAGTTTGAATTCTAGCATCAACATCCGACTAGCATTTGGTGCAACAATCAGAGTGCCATCAATCTCGCCAAAGACCCAATTCAACATCAGCGCAACAAACACATCGAGCTACACATGCACTTCATCAAAAATCTCATTCATGATCGAGTTATTGAAGTGCTCTTTTTCCCTGTAGAAGATCAACTTGCAAAAAAATTCACAAAGTCTCTTACAGAAGCGAAGTTTTCCAAACTTCGATCTATGTTAGGAGTTCATGAAGTTTTCATTAAGGGGGGATAGACTCTAATGCCTCCTTCCTTCTCCTATTGTTCCACTTTTGTAAATCCTTGAATCCTATTCCAAGTTGTTCTTAAGGGGGGATGTTAGGATATTTAGACACTTAGGACTTAGTTAAGATCTACTTGGTCTAATGTGTCGTTAGGTAAAAGTGTGTTTCTTTAATATACCTTAGTATGCATTTATAGTTAGGAAATCCAATGGTCACGATATGTACCCGACATAGAGTGATCCAATGGTTCATATTCTCCTTGATCTTAACAACTACATTGATTTGTGTCTTAACACCCGATTGGTCCATTATCTCTATTTAAAGAGCATGGAGGGTCATTTGTCAATGATCGATTGTGATAAACTCTCTTGTAAAATCTCTTTGTAATCTTTTTATTTTGCATTAATAAACTGTTCCAAGTGGTCGTGTTGGCTAGGGCCGTGGATGTTTCCATGTAGGGGTTTTACCACGTCAAAACATCGGTGTGTTGATCTTTGATTTTGTTGTGTGAGTGGTTACTGAAGGTGTTGGTCCTCTATTGGAATACCCGTGTTGTCGAACATGCAAGAAAGAAAAAAATATTGACATTATCATTACCAAGGAATAAGATCACATAATCAACACTATTCATAGAGTAAGACATCAAGAAACCATTATGCAATGGGATATTATCAAAGCAATGCGATATTATCAAAGATCAAGTGATCAACCTTATTAACTATCCATGAAACCAAATACCATTAGGAAGTGTACCCATCAATAATTTAACCATTTATTATTATGTAAAAAGTTATCAAGTTATCATTTGCATGTGTAAACGAGTAAATAAATCATTACAGATTCTTATTATATTTATGTGTAAGATTTATCTATAATTGTTCCCATCACATGACTTGCATCACAACGCTTCTTAATTTTATGACCCCTACCCAATTTTGTAGCACTATGCACCAATAACATAAATTGTATAATTGAATAATGGATGGTTTATTATTGAATGTATGGTGATATTGTTTGTCTGTTAATTGTTTATATCATTCCATTAACACACTCCATATTTCTACTTGTTAATCTATAATTGTTGATTTGAACTCCACATGAATCAATACATGTGTTTACATTATATTTGGATAGTGTGCTAGTGGAATCAATTCTACACCAAATCTTTATCAAATAGAAACAAGATTTCCACAGGAGGTTTTTATCTTCTCGGACTTGATGAACTCTATTTAAATCATTGGTCTCTAAAATTTTGACCCGCATGACAAAATCCTTATGGAGGTTAATGTATTATTCAAGTCATAAGTGGATCAAAGCCCACCCCTATGTTCTTCAAAATTTTAAGGTTGAGGGGCAATAACTCAAGTGGTGGGGAGGTAGGTCGTGCACTCTCCCAACCCAAGTTCAAATCCCCAAAGAGACTTGATTTGTTATGCTAAGGTTAGAAGAGTAGGTGCCCCCTCATGAGTGGGACCCCCAAAAGGCGGGTGTGTCCTTGGACGTCTCAGCCCTTGCTAAGTCATAAATTATTGGTACATCTGGCTTGCGAGTTGCTAGATATACTCTTGGGTTATAATGGTGACTAGTTGCTTTGATCCTGAGGCTAGCCCAGGTCACTCTAACCAAAATAAATAAATAAATAATGATTAAAAAATAAATAAATAATGTATCATAACGAGGAAATAAAAAAATGTGTTGTGCAAATATGTTGATAAATCTAATTCAAATGATGAATTTATGTGTGTTAGGATTTGCGATGAGATTGATTTACAAAAAAAATATTAGATGTTATTGAAATTTAAACAGAGCATTAGGTTCACTTTCAAAAATTAAACCATGAACAAATTCCTATCAGTTGTAATCGTTGCCATGATTATGCGCACCTCTCAAAAGACTGCCCAAAAAACTATCCCTGGACATAAAAGTCATAGAGAAATGAAGACAAATTAAAAAGGTAACCAATTCTAAGAGGAGAAAGTTAAAGCAAACTCAATAGAATAAAACTTTGATGTTAACTTAATAGAATAAAACTTTGATCACAAAATCAAGTAGTAGATGCGTCACTTTAAAAAAGGAAGATCTATCTAAAGTGATCTCAAATGGTGCATTGCATTTGTTTTCATCTCTATTCTTTTTTATGAATTAAGTCATTTAGAGTTATAAACACACAGATGTTATTTCGAAAAACAAAAAAACAAAAAAAAAAAAGCCTAAGTTTCACAATTTAAGGTCTAAAAAGTTTTAGGACACATTTCAAGCATGTTCACACATTGTGGGGTCGAAATCAATGGAAATAATTTTTTTCCTAATTTCCTAATTACATATTTCTTTGAAATCTTTTCAAAAATGTATTACATTAAATATACAAAGTTATTGTGTGAAAATTACATTCTTGACAAATTGATTATCATTCCATCCACGACATCATCATGTAGAAGCCATATCAACCTCGCACTTGTAAGGCTAGTTACAAATGGCTTTCCAAAAAAATTATAGAACATTTAAGAAAATAAAAAACCATCACCCCAACCTCAAAGAAAATAAAATGTGATATAAACATAACTAACAAAAAGGAAATGGTTCAATACCCATTATAGTGTCCATGTTCCATGATAAAGCCATTAATAAAAGAAAACAAAAATAACATAGAAAAACATAAAACAAAGCCATTAATAAAAAAACAAAAATAGCATAGCAAAAAATGAAATAGAAAATTGTATTAGAAAGACTAGGTGTTCTTTGGGATCCCCACACATACATCCATAGATCATGATCAAGTAATAGACCATTTGGCTAATTAAGGGAGCTGTCTTCTTTGGAAGACCACTCAGACATATATCCTTATATCATGACCATTGTATAACCCCTCGTGTATTATCATTTAAAGTAAACAAAGATATATCAGGGATGTTTATGCTCCAAATATTGAGATTGGAAAGGGACATGGTGGACTACACTCACCTTTTGGAAAAGGGACACGGTGGACTACACTCAATCCTAGTTGTATATTTCAACTTTATTCTCGAAGATTAATTTGTCGGAGAGATAATGGAATACATCATATCACATTGGAAATGGATTGACATCAATCTTTTAATAAAAATTATGCATTGAATATGGCTTCATCACATAAGACATAAAACTTCTTTGATGAAGGAATTATCCTCTCCTTAACCATTCTCCCAAACTATTCATAAAAACATAATATTATAATTTTAAAGGTCAACTTCCCTTAAAGACTATGACATAATTACTTTATAATTATGCCTTTATTGGTTGGATTACGAGGGTTTTGAAGATTTGGTTTTTTTTTTTGAATGTTAATGTTCCCTCTCTCATATTTAATTTAGAGTTAAAGTTATAATATTAAAATGTTCAAAGTCAATATAAAAGTATGAAGTAAGTATAGAGTAAGTAAGTCAAATCTAGTTAGTATGATTGGCTTTGACGAGTCTCGTTTTTCATGACGATCCAGGTTTGAATTTATTAGGAGGAGATATAAAAAAATCTAGTTAGCTAAGGGTTCGTGTGGTCTAGACCGGGTGCGATCCCCAAGTGATTTTGATGGTTTATATACTCCTGAGTCATAGTTTCTCAATCATAAACTAATCCCACAAATCACAGACACGCTAACAAACAAAAACAAATATAAAGTAAATAAAATATCCATGATACTTGATATAAAGAAAACGATTATAAACACTTCAATTAAAGAATACTTAATTAAAAATTAAATAAGATGATTTCTTTAAAAAAAATTATAAAAGAAAAAAGAGAATCAACTAACACCAAAGTAAAGATCTTATAAAAAAAAGTTGCAAAAACCAACTATCAATTAAAGTCCAATTAGAAAAAAAAAATCCTCAAAACTAAAATCTAAAACCCTTTAAAACCACATAAACCAACTATCAAGTAAAATCTAATTGGAAAAAAAATCTTCAAGACTAAAATCTAAAACCCTTTAAAAAAAACCACATAAACCAACTATAAAATAAAATCCAGTTGAAAGAAGAATCCTCAAAACTAAAATCTATTACCCTTTGTTGAAATTTGACATCATAAAATTAAATGTTTTCATAACCTAAAACCCTTTATTGAAATTTGACATTAAATGTTTTCATAACCTAAAACCCTAAATGTTTTCATAACGTAAAATCCTTTGTTGAAATTTTAGAATTAAATGTTTTCATAACCAAGTTCATATAACAAGAACCATAAATAAAAATGGAGATAAAAGAAGAGATTACTTTAAAATTACTTGAACCTTCTTTGAAAGTCACAAAGAATTACTTATGCACCCGATAAAGTACTTAACACAGAAGGAATTTTAAGAGATTTTGACCAATTTCATTATTTTTTCTTTCTTTCTTTAAATGGGTATATTTTGCATTAAAAAGTTGTAGTCACACTAATTAACATAATAATACAAAAATAAGATAGTTATCTAAAAAGATATCTTGAAATTTGTTCAAAATTTGGAGTTTATTGTCTAAAGAAACAAAACAATCCTTCATACAAGATTTTGAAAAGATATTGCTTATATAAATTTTATAAAAAACATCAAGATCAAACGAAATTTGCAATTATACATAAAACACTAGTATTAAATAAAAGCATGGTGGCTGTAAACTTCCTTCTAGTTCTTTGTGTTAGCCTAAAAGTTCTAGTTTACAACCAACATTTCCACAATGGGTATATCCCAGAATGCTCGTGGTCCATTCTAATGGAACTACATACAACATGAAGAAACCCCCTAGCACTACCCACTACTAGCAAACTACTATAACCATTAACCAATCCTTTTTCCAACATTTGCTAAGTCAATTGACAACAAAACAAAGGACCATCAATTTCATAATTTGTTCCACTAACCTTTTGATTTTCAGTGTAGCGAGGGCAGTGCATCAGAGGCTTTAGGAGGAATAACAATTGAGCTACACTTCTAGGTTGCCAGACTAGGAAGTGACCCACACCATAACCACTAAGCCACCAAACAAGATTGACTGAACCATAATTTGACAAGAATGAACTAGAACCCTTCTCAAGACCAAAAGAAAAGCCCCAATTCTAAACAGGACATAACACAGTGAGAAACCACAAAGAAAGAATCCATAGAGAATCCCCAAATTGTAGACCTAAAGCCAAATCCATTATCCCACCTACAATAAAACCCAAATCCGAGTGCGTCGGGCAAATACTTTGTTTAATTGTTGAAGAAGTCTTAGAGGAGATGAATGCAAGGAGTGCGTAAGGGAGATTTTTTCAAAAATATCTAAGTCCAAAATTCTCAAAAGTTAAAGGAGGCGAGGTGTAATGTCCCCGACCATCAACCCCACTGCTGGGCAACGCTACTACGCGGAACATTCCCATACATATACATATACATATATATATAACATGCATATTAAATCAAATTAACACATTTAACATAGAGTTACTACCATCATACAGACTTAAATAGAGTTAACAATAAATATCATTGCAACGGAATACATGATAATATTACAAGCATCACAGATATGCATTTTAATTGAAATTAAACACATAATGATACTTATCTTTGAAACTGCAGTAACTCCACCAACTACGTACAAACATTCCACGAACCTCCCAGCCTTAGACCACACTGCTCATCACGCTCAGCAGTGGGTCACCCCCGACCTGGGACTAAGCTCCACCCAAGGCAAGGGAATCCTAGACTAGGCTAAGGTTACATGAAAACTACACAATGCAACCAGAAGGATTCTCTCCAAGAGCCTTCTTACGCCCACTACTCACAGACTCTCATTCCCCACATGCCTGTTCCACCCGGGAGTATACACCTTCACAAGAACAGTCCATCGGTGCTTCACCTCCCTCTCTGGGTCTCGGAAACATGTCGAATCAGGAATTCTCAGAGCTCCGTAGCTGGTGCTAGACTCTCTTTGGGAGAAAACCACTTCCCAACAGACTCTCTCACCTGGAGAGAGCTGCTCACAGGCCTAACAACCTGCCTCTTCAACCACGGGCCTGACAACCCGGTTCTTCAGCCACTTTCGACTTAGTTCCAGCAAGGTATGGGTGACAACAATGGTAACTGGTCAACACCACTAAGGAAAAACAAAAGGCTGCAACCTAAGAACGGTTCAGGTACGAACTCGACTCTGCGAGGGCGGATAAGCTGGGTTCATAGGACACATAGGAGACACGGCTCAGTCCACAGGTTTTCCACTAGTTTTCTGAGCTGCGTGAAAAGGAATCAACGCAGAGGTTGAGCACAAGCTCTAACGGTTCAGACGGAGGATGCATCAGCTTCTCAGGAAAACATCACAGGTTGGCCTCATGATTTCAGGTTTCAAAGATGCACGAGGTATGCAGATATCAGACGCGAAGACCACATAGTTTAGACAATAGATGGAAGAATGGAGGACGAGCCCCCATCACGGTTCAATTCTTGGGTTAAATTGCATGTATCTGGGTCGACACATGTCGCCCATGAAGCTGCATGCACTCCATCAAGTATGCGTTCCCTTTTCCAGGAACTTAGGATAAAAGTATACCTTTCACAACACTTTGGAATAAAAAATAAATTATTATCTCAAGGACTTAAGCCCCTAAGCTTAGCCCCTCTTTCCAACCTTTCAACCCCCTTTCCCTTACCCACCTTATGGAAGCTTAGTCCCCCATCACTCTTTCTTCATGGTCGGTCTGCACGCAGCGATGTTTAATCTTTATTAATGTTCTGCATAATTACATATACAAAAACATGCTCCTGGCCTTTAACACTTAGGCTCTCCGGCCTAATAAACACATAAGCCCACCAACTTATCAATACTCGTCTCACCAACCTACAAAACATTATTACAATTCATAATATAACTGGGGCACTACCGGGGGGATATTACAATCCCCTCCCCTTATTTTTGCATTGTCCGCAATGCAACTCTTTACACAACATCAACAAGATTTTCAAAATCTTCAAAAAGATGTGGGTATTCTGCCCGCATAGCATCCTCATGCTCCCATGTCGCATCCTCAGGACCATACCAGGTCCACTGGACTTTTACAAGTCCTATGGCTCGATTCCGGAGCTGTTTGCTTTTCCGGTCCAATATGCGCACATGATGCACTTGTAGGACACCTTCTTGCTCCACCTGAATCACATTCCAATCGATAACATGATTAGCATCAGGTATATATTTCTTAAGCAATGAAACATGAAACATGAAACACATTATGTACAGTCACGGATGCAGGTAATGCAAGCATATATGCAACTGGCCCAATCCTTTCTATGATTTCAAATGGCCCACAAAATTTGGCTGCCAACTTGGCGCAATTTCCCAGCTTTAGGGAACTTCTATTGGCTTTCACTTTCAGTAAAACATGATCGCCCAATTTAAGCTCTCTGTGGGTTCTGTTTTTATCAGCATAACTTTTCTACCTGTCTTGGGCAGCTTTCAAATTCTGCTTAATTTTTAGCATTTGTTCTTCCATTTCCTTGAGAAAATCTGGCCCAACTACTACCCTATCAGCTAGATTATCCTAGCTTACTAGAGTATTGCACTTTCTGCCATAAAGTGCTTCAAATGGGCTCATCTTCAATGATGCTTGATACCCATTGTTGTAGGCGAATTCTACCAAATGTAGGTAGTCTTCCCATTTTGATGGTTTGTCCATCACATACATCCTTAGTATGTATTCTATTACTCGATTCACTCGCTCTGTTTGCCCATCCAACTCAGGATGATAGGTTGTACTGAAGTTCAGATTTGTTATGAACCCCTTGAATAACCCTTTCCAGAAATTTGAGGTAAATTTCGGGTCTCTGTCAAACACAGTTGTCTTGGGAATTCCGTGCAATCGTGCCACTTCCTTCATAAAGATGTCAACAACATACACTGCCTTGTGAGCAGTCTTTAACATAATGAAATGGGCAACTTTCATAAGCTTTTCCACCACCACCATGATTGAGTCATGCTACTTGTTTGTTCTGGGCAATCCCGTGATGAAATCCATTGTCACTACCTCCCACTTCCACTCAAGAATGGGTAAAGTCTGCATCAATCCCGTTGGGTGCCTATGTTAAGCTTTAACCTTCTGGCACTCCATACATCTAGCGATTTATTCTGCAATCTCTTTCTTTATACCTAGCCAAAAGTAATGGCTTTTGACTACTGCCATAGTCTTCTGGTATCCAGGGTGCCCAACATAAGGTACGTTATGCATTTCTGTCAAAATCGCAAGTTGCAAATCCTGGACATTGGGTACATAAATTCTGTTCTTATACAAAAGTATTCCATCAGCTCCAAGTTTATAATATTCCACTCCTTCCAGCGTCTTACCTTGTTGTAGCTTCGCTACCAATTTCCTGTACTGCAAGTCTGTGCTTGCAGCTTCCAAAACTCTACCTTTATATCAATTTGATACATGCTAATGGTTGTAGCATGTAATTCATGTACTCTCCTGCTGAGTGCATTAGCCACTTTATTCTCCTTCCCTTTGATATGCTTGATATCCAAATTGTACTCACAGAGAAACTCCAACTACCTACTCTGTCTAGTGTTCAAGGTTGGCTGATCAAACAAGTACTTCAGACCGTTATGGTCTGTCCTTAGCTCAAACCTCTTTCCGACGAGGTAATGCCTCCATTTCTTTAGAGCGTGTACTATGGATGCCAACTCCAAATCATTAGTTGCATAGTTCCTTTCGTGCTCTTTCAACTTTCTGGATTCGTAACAAATTACGAATCCGTTCTGACCGAGGACTCCTCTCAGTCCTTCTTTGCATGTATCTGTGCACACTACAAAGTCTTAATTTGGATCTGCAATCCTCAGGATTGGAGCACTGGTTAACAGTTGCTTCAATCGCTGGAAGCTTCTCTCACATTCCTCTGTCCACTAAAATTTATTATCCTTCCTTTGCGAGGAAGTGATAGGGTGAGCTATCCTCGAGAACCCTGTGATAAACCTTCTGTAATAACCAGCTAGACCCATAAAGGATCTAACTTCCATCATGTTCTTTGGCGCTGACCATTCTCTGATGGCCTTAATCTTCTCAGGATCTACAACTATCCCATCCTTCGAAATAATATGCCCCAAGTAATGGATCTACTCCTGATAAAATGAGCACTTTCTCAACTTGGAATACAATTGGTGCTCTCTTAGCACCTGCACCACCATCCTCAGATTTTTTTCATGCTCTTCCTCCGACTTGGAATACACTAGAATGTCATCCAGGAAGACTATGACAAACTTTTCTAGATAGTCCCTGAATACACCATTCACCAGGCACATAAAAACAACGTGTGCATTTGACATCCCAAACGGCACCACTGTGAACTCGTAATGACCATACCTTTTTCTAAAGGCGGTCTTGTTGATGTCTTCATCCTTTATCCTTACCTGGTGATATCCCGACCTGAGATCTATCTTCGAAAATATCTTCGCATCCTTCAACTAATCGAAGAGGTCATCCATCCTCGACAGAGGATATTTGTTCTTAACAGTTACTTTGTTCAACTGTCTGAAATCAATGCACAATATCAACGTCCCATCCTTCTTCTCCATGAACATGACCGGGGCACCCCAAGGTGACACGCTTGGGCATATATAACCCTTCTTCAGAAGCTCTTCAAGCTACAATTGCAACTCTTTAAGCTCTAGCGTACTCATTCTGTAAGGATCTTTCGACACTGGAGCTTCTCCAGGAATCAAGTTTACAGAGAAGTCAATATCTCTTTTCAGAGGTAGTCCGGTTACCTTCTGAAATACATCTTCAAACTCCTTTAGTATTACATGATCTCCAATCTTTGAGACCTCATCCTTAGATGCTTCCTCCACATGGGCTGCAAATAATTGACAACCTTTTCTGTAGCACTTCTTCAGCTGCATTGTTGACATTTCTATGATAGCAACAACTTTAGGAATTCATTGGATTGTTTTTCGATTTCCTTCCTCATCCCGACAAGTGAATGCCTTGTTACGACAGTCCAAGATGGCATGGTGTTGGTCCAACCAGTCCATCCCAACTAGACAGTCATAAGAACCTAAAGGAAAAATGTTCAATTCAGCCTTTGTGCTCAGTCCATTCATGTCCACCGGACAAGACTTAACAAACCCAATGACTTTCCTCTTGGTTCCTGTAGCTAGCTGCACTAACCAAGGCTTTTCATGTTTTCTTCTCGACAATTGAAAATTTTCCACCACTCTAGGATCTATATAACTATGGCTAGCCCCTGAATTAATTAAAATAGTAAAGGCATGGTTGTTGATCATACCTTCCACTTCAATCATTTGCGATTGATATTCTACTTGCTTGTTGTCCAGGGCTGCGTAGATTATTGGTATTCTACTGCCCATGTCTTCCACTATTTCAGCTTGCTGAACATTATGGATGACTCTCACTTTGCCATTTTTATGGGGACAATCTATGTACTTGTGTTTCCCCTGACAACCCCAACACTGAATGGGCGTCTACCTTGGCCTTTGTTCCCCTACGTTAGCCATTCTTGGCTCTCTAAACGGTGGCTGTCCTTGAGGACTGTTTCTGAAAAAGGAAGGTTTGTTTCCCTTCTGCCTCTACTCTTTCTTAAACCTCTTCTGGCCATTCCAAGCCTTCCGAAAAGTAGGCTTTTCTCTTTGCTGCTCATATAAGCATTTTTCTCTTCTTATAGTTTCTTCCATGGTCTTTGGGTCATCGTACTGGATCTTATCACCGATGGAAGGTGGGAGTCCACTTAGATACCTTTGAATCTTGACAGTCTCATCTTTGATGAAAAAAACATACTTCAGCAATTCCAAAAATCTTCATTCATATTCATCAATGGTCATGCTACTGAGCTTGAGTTCAAAGAACTCTTTCATCTTTCTGTCATAAAATATTTTAGTCAAGTATTTCTTCTCGAAATACCTCTTGAATTATTTCCAAGTGATATCTTTCTCTCTAATGTGCTACACCTACACAAGTTGATCCCACCACATGGATGCTTTTCCTTTCAGTTGATACATTGCATTTCTTCCTTCTGCATGAGAGGAATAATTCTGCAGTTGGAAATATTTCCTCATGCCAAGCAACCATGTTTCAACATCTTCCTCCTTCTTATGTTCTCCATCAAACGTAGGAGGCTTAATCTTGTTCATTTCGCCCTTCAATTCATCCACTCCAGATCTCCTGTGCTTTCTGGTAGGAGATGGGCTTGAAATACTGTGTGCCCTCCTCTCGGAGAGACCTTGGGAGTGATGATGGTGTCTACCAACACTCCTTGATCTTCTTCCCTCATAATTCTAGTGACTCCCTGTTTTTCTCGAGTCTCTCTCCTTGTCCAACTTCTTTTCTATTCTCTCCAGACTCTTCATCAACTTTAAGTTGAATTCTCCCTATTGTTCCTTAGATTTCATGAGCTTTCTGCTATTTGCTCGGTGATTTTGGGAATCTTTATGCAATCTTTCAATGATTTTCATCATATGCCCTTCCTTATCTATCTCTTCTCCATGCCCATTGGAGTTCGACCCTTCAACTCCCAAATGAACATCCATCTCTTTAGCTTCATTCTCTGAACTAGAAGCATTATGTGCCTCCTCCATTTCTTTGCACTCAGTGTCAACTCTATTCGGTTCTGGCACTCCTTAAACTTCTGCAAACACAATGTGCAGACAACTGAAATTTGTTAGGCCATTATTCCTTAGCAAATCCCACAACATTCATAAACAAATCTGATTCAAGAGAACGTTCAATTTTCATTCTTTTTGATTCTCATTCAATCAAGAATCTCCACATATTTCTTCTTTCGGAGCTCTGCTCTGCTAAGTTTTCGGGAACTAGCCCCTTTCTCTCAGTTCCCAACCCACGTGACGATGGGTCGTGACCAAGCGCTCGATCAATAAGCACGTACTCGGGCCTTCGGCCTTCGGCTTTGGAAGATTTCCAAGCATAACACAACAGACTCTCAGAGTTTCGAATTAACGAACTCACGAAGTAGGGTGGATCAATGGTCCACGTCTACCCAACATCCAATGACTGACACTCGTTGTGGAACCTCAGGCATCTGAGTTCCGGGACTTCGGGACTCCGGAGGATCTTGCATCCGTACATCCAAATTGTTAATCTCTGAACACTCCCACATCACCTTAGGTGACGTTATTACGTAACATCACTTAACGTTTTCCCAATTGCGGGGGCATGCAACGGTGGTTTGGAGTAACCCGCCTTTCATCTCGCAATTCTTCTGACGCTGACATGTAACTCGTCGGTGAAACCGCGGTTTGGATTGTGGGACCACCTTGGAGAATTAGCTTCCGTGCAACTTGGGTCCCCGTAATGCCTTCTGGCCATTGATCTTGATATATCGTGATCAACTCTACTGTGGGTCCTCCGACCTTTAACTACATTACGTAACCTTGGGCCCCACTAACCATGCTCACATAGGATGCCACATGGCAGAATACTAACGACTGATACGTGGCCCATTCAGATGGGTGATAATCGTCACGTTCCAAATGCCATTTCAATCTTCCAAGGGTTCTAAACCCACTCACATGTGGCACACATCCCATGTGTCCACGTCACCTCCAGGTGACGTCATCATGAGTCACCACTTCGGCTCTTTGGGCTTTGGGAGTTTCAACTCCTCTACACTCATTTTTTTCCGGAGCGCTTTCTCCCGGAGTTCACGATCTACCAATGGTGTCCTCCTTCACGATCAATGGCTATGAGCGACTTCGGCACTTCGGGAGTTTGTCACACTCCACACTTGAATTCCTCTGAAGTGACTTTCCTTTGCCTTCCTGGACACATATCTAACAGTCAGTCTCTTTACCTACGATCTACGGTGTAGATCTCCTTCAGAAGTTTGTGCCTCAGCGCATTCCACTTCTCCCAATTTCCGAACTCCGAAAGGCTTCTAGGATAACCTTCCCACACCTTCTCCAGATCTTACGGTCGTAAAGGACTCTCCTTTTTTCCAAAAAGATCCTATGGCTCCAACACCCCAAGTGTTGAGCGCTCTCTTCCTGTGGTCAAATACCACGCCGACTGCAATTTTATTCGACCGCTACTCCTCCTGAGCTTCGTAACATGGCCAAGTAACCCCTTGACACTTAGAAACATTCTAAGAATCGAAATTGGTTCCATCTAAACACCATTTCCACTCAAATCCTTGGGTCCAAAGACCGCTTATCCGACCCATCCAGGCTCAGTGTTGAAACCATATTGTAACGTCCCCGGCCATCAACCCCACTGCCGGGCAACACCACTACACGGAACATTCCCATACAGACACACACACAAATATATATATATATATATATATATATAACATGCATATTAAATCAAATTAACACATTTAACATAGAGTTACTGCCATCATACAAACTTAAATAGAATTAACAATAAATGTCATTGCAACAGAATACATGATAATATAACAATAATCACATATATGCATTTTAATTGAAATTAAACACATAATGATACTTATCTTTGAAACTGTAGTAACTCCACCAACTACGTGCATACCTTCCATGAACCTCCCAGCCTTAGACCACGCTGCTCATCACGCTCAGTAGTGGGTCACCCTCGAGCTAGGACTAAGCTCCACCCAAAGCAAGGGAATCTTAGAATAGGATGAGGTTAGAGGAAAACTGCACAATGCAACCAGAAGGATTCTCTCTAGGAGCCTTCTTACGCCCACTACTCACGGACTCTCATTCCCCACATGCCTGTTCCACTCGGGAGTATACACCTTCACAAGCACAGTCCATCAATGCTTCACCTCCCTCTTTGGGTCTCGGCAACAGGCCAGATCAAGAATTCTCAGAGCTTCGTAGCTGGTGTTGGAATCTCTCTGGGAGAAAACCTTTTCCCAGTAGACTCTCTCACCTGGAAAGAGCTTCTCATAGGCCTCACAACCCACCTCTTCAACCGCGGGCCTGACAACCCGATTCTTCAACTACTTTCGACTCCGTTCCAGCAAGGTATGGGTGACATCAACGGTAACTGGTCAACACCACTCAGAAAAAACAAAAGGCTACAACCCAAGAACGATTCAGGTATGGACTCGGTTCTGCAAGGGTGGATAAGCTGGGTTCACAGGACACACAAGAGACACGACTCAGTACACGGGTTTACCACTATTTTTCAGAGCCACGTGACAAGGAATCAACGTAGAGGTCGAACACAGACTCTAACGGTTCAGACGGAGGATGCGTCGGCTTCTTAGGAAAACATCACAAGTTGGCCTCACGGTTTCAGGTTTTAGAGCTGCGTGAGGTATGCAGAGATCAGACACAGAGACCACACAGTTCATACAATGGATGGAAGAATGGAGGATGAACCCCCATCACGGTTCAATTCTTGGGTTAAATTGCATGTTCCTGGGTCGACACATGTCGCCCATGAAGCTGCATGCACTCCATCAAGTATGCGTTCCCTTTTCCAGGAACTTAGGATAAAAGTATACCTTTCACACCACTTTGGAATAATAATAAATTATTATCTCTAGGACTTAAGCCCCTAATCTTAGCCCCTCTTTCCCTTACCCACCTTGTGGAAGCTTAATCCCCAATCACTCTTTCTTCATGGTCAGTCTGCACGCAACGATGTTTAATCTTTATTAATGTTCCGCATAATTACATATACAAAAACATGCTCCTGGCCTTTAACACTTCGGCTCTTCGGCCTAATAAACACATAATCCTACCAACTTATCAATACTCAGTTCATCAGCCTACAAAACATGATTACAATTCATAATATAACTGGGGCACTATCGGGGGATATTACACAAGGAGTGCGCCAGAGGTCTGAAATACCTCAATGACTTAAAGCTTAGGAAGGATAGTGGTCAGAATCCTTAAGGAGGAGATGATTCATTTGTTTTAAGAGTTGAACAGTTGAGATCTATTCGGGAGGATCCAAGATCTTTCATCACCCTTAGATATGGAGAAGCAATGCAAGGTTTAACCCTGTGAGTTATTGAGACTTCGCGTGTTAGACATAAGTTGTGTGTGGAGCGCAAAGGAGGAGTTATCGAAGAGCGGGAATCAAAGGTCGAGATCCGTTCAGGAGTTTGATGAAGATCTAATAGTCATTGGATCAAGAGGAGTTGCGCAAGGGTTAATCGGTGAAGTCATTCAGACTTCGCGCATTTGGGATATTTGGAGTGTGGAGAAGTCGAGACCCTTGAAGTCCCGAAGGGCAGAGTTAATCGTGGTCGTCCAAAATTCGAGGACATGTGTCAGCAAATCATATACTCTGGTGGACTAGCACTCTGGAGGAAGTTAGAAGTGGAAATCCAAGAGTGGAGGACCCCCGAAGTCCCGAAGCCCTGGATTTCATCAGGGCCGTCCATCGACAGGGAAACACGTCGTCAGATTAGAAGATCTGGAGGATAGATACTCCAGGAGAATAGAGTGAAAAGGAGGTCGATCTCTCTAGAGTTCTGAAGTCTGGAGTTGATCAGGGGAAGGAGACGCGACAGTAGATCCGGAAGTCTGGATGTTCGAAACTCCGAAGAAAACAAAGTGAAGTGTTGTGAAGACTTGCGAAGGCCCGAAGGCTAGAGTCAATCCCAACCGTCCATTGGAGAAGGACGCGTGATGATAGATCTCGTAGTTCGGGGAATTTGTGTCATTGTGCAGATAGGAAGGAAAATCACGAAGTCCCGAAAGCATCCTTGCCTCAATCAGGAAGGGGACACATGGAGGAAGGAGAAGACCTTTCAGCGTTTCGACGTTGGGAGATAATAGAGGTTGTGTCGTGTGGATGACCAAATGAAATCATCAAAGCCCGAAGAGAAGGAATCTGGACTGTCCATCTGTCGGAGCTTGAGGATCGTCAATTGATACTTGGGCATAAGTGCCTTTTCGACGATCCGGGAAATTTTTGAAAAGGCGTTGTGGAGAAATCGCTAAAGCCCGTAGTGCGAAAGAGGCATAGAGCCATCGATCTGGTGGAGGAATAGGAGCCATCAGATCTGCCCCTTTTTAGCGATCGACACTTCGCAAGTGTTGTGTGTAGGTTGGGCATGGTAAAAAATCATCGAAGCCTGAAACAATGGAGTTGAGCCGTTGGTCTCGGTATTTGTTGAGAGCTGTTGATCTTGTTGCTTATTGTTCGCAGGTTGTGCGTTCAGAGATAGAAGGATAGAAAGTCCTGAAACTTTCGGGGATTGAAATTTTGGCCCACGGTTTTGGCCCTTAATCTTCGAGGAGGCTCTACCAGTGCTCGGGGACTCCCGAAGAAGAGAATTTTCATTCGGGAGTGGGTTAAGGACATGTGTATTGAAATTTTGGGCTTGGAAGGAGCCCGTGAGCTAATTTCAGCTCCTGACTAGAACAATCCTAGATGTACTCTTGGGTTTACTTCTTAAAACTTAAGTGCAAAGTTTTTGAAAAGTTTCTGGCCTACAAGGCCCTTGTAGAAAAGCAATATAGACATCAAATTCAAACATTAACAACATATAATGGAGGCGGATAGGTGAACAATAATTTTACAAGTTATTGCACTACATAGGGCATCCAAATACAACACACTATTTCATATACACCACAACAAAATGGTGTTGCTGAGAGAAAGAACCACACATTAAAAGAAATGGCTAATTGTATGATCCAATATAAGGAATTAAGTCTAAAGTATTGGGTGGAAGCCATCAACTGGGCAAATTACATAGTAAATCACACTCCCACAAAGGCTCTTAAAATTATAACACCCAAAGAAGCATAGACTAAAATTAAACTTGATGTAAATCACTTCCATGTATTTGGCAGTATAGCATGGGCTCACATTCTTGATGAGAAAAGGAAAGCATTGCAACCTAAAAGTGAGAAGTGTATATTTGTTGGTTATTCTGAAGATGTCAAAGGTTATAGAATTCTTCAACCACATTGTAATGAAATTATTATTAGAAGAGATGTTAAATTTGGTGAAAATCTCTTAGCCTGTGAGCCTAATTCGACGATTGTGCCTTCTTCAACCTATGAGTCATCTTCGGTGTTTGTTCCTTCTTCTATTCCTATTCTGGTTTATTCTTCAGATGATGACAATGAGGATGAAAATCAACCTCCTCCTTCTCACCTTCCTCCATATGAGTCCATTGAACCTGGACCAACACCAACACAACCGCTTCCTAGATGGGTCTGTTCAACATGAGAAGCAGCTAGTGATCTTGTCAGTGATCCTTCAGATCAACGTCAGACACGTTCACAGTTCCAACGAGCCTCTTCTCTTTTGGTTGAAGTTTCAAAGACTCATGATCCATAGAAATTTGCAGAATCTTTAGGTCATCTAGATCGGGATACAACAATGAATGAAGAGTATTGTTCTTTAATGACAAACGATACTTGGGATCTTGTACCTCTTCCGAAAGGAAGAAAAATTGTCAGATGTAAATGGGTCTATAGAACTAAGTATGCGTCAGATGGAAGTGTTGAAAGACATAAGTCTCGGTTAGTTGCCAAAGGATTTTCCCAAGTTGAAGGATTGACTATAATGAAACCTTTGCCCCTTTAACCAAAATGAATTCCATCCGCCTTGTTCTTTCCCTTGCTGCCTCACATAAATGGGAGGTCCATCAGATGGATGTTAAATCTTCCTTCTTGCATGGGGATTTACAAGAAGAAATCTACATGGAACAACCTCCTGGCTATGTCCAAAATGACTCTAGCCTTGTTTTTCGCCTTAAGAAATCTCTTTATGGTCTTAAGAAAGCTCCCTGAGCTTGGTATGCCAAAATGGACAACGTTCTTATTGACACCAGATTTTCTAGATACCATTCTGATCCTAATGTCTATACCAAGAAAGTAGGAAGCATTCTCATAATTATCCTTGTTCTTTATGTTGATGACCTTATCCTTACTAGTAGTGACTCAAAACTTTAAAACCATGTGAAAACTAGCCTTAAGAAGAAATTTGAAATGACAAACTTAGGTTTTTTGTACTATTTCCTCAGCCTCCAAGTTTTGCAAACCAATGAAGGAATTTTTCTTTCCCAGTCTAAGTATGCTTGTGACCTTCTTCATCACTTCCACATGGAATATTGTAAACCAACCCCTTCTCCCTTTGAGTATGGAGTCAAGCTTGCTGCCACCTGTTCTTCTCTCGAAGTTGATGCCATTTTGTATCGTCAGTTAGTTAGTAGCCTCTTATACTTGATTCATACATGTCCTGATCTTTCCTTTGTTGTTGGTCTTGTTGCCTAGTATATGCAAACACCCCATGAAAGCCATTGGAAAGCAACTAAAAGGATACTATGATATGTCCTGGGTACTATTCAGTTTAGGATACATTACAGTTTAGGGAGACTCCTTGATTGGTTGGTTTCACTGATTTAGATTGGGTCGATGACCCTGATGATTGGAAGTCTACTGGAGGTTATGTTTTCATCCTTGGTTCAAGACCTGTCACTTGGGCATGTAAGAAATAATGGGCTATTGCACTTTCTTCAGAAGAAGCAGATGACCAAGTAGTGGTAAATGCAAGTCATGAAGCCTTGTGGCTTCGACCGATCCTTTCAGAGTTTGGATTCCAGCATCAACATCCGACTAGCCTTTGGTGTGACAATCAGAGTGTCATCAAGCTCTCCAAAGACCCAGTTCAACATCAACGCAACAAACACATCGAGCTACACATGCACTTCATCAGAAAGCTCATTCATGATTGAGTTATTGGAGTGCTCTTTTTCCCTATAGAATATCAAGTTGCAAACATTTTCACAAAGTCTCTTAAAGAAGCAAAGTTTTCCAAAATTTAATCTATGTTAGGAGTTCAATAAGTTGTCATTACAGGGGGGTAAGCTCTAATGCCTCCTTCCTTCTCCTATTGTGTCACTTTTGTAAATCCTTCAATCCTATCCCAAGTTGTTCTTAAGGGGGGATGTTAGGATATTTAGACACTTAGGAGTTAGTTAAGATCTACTTGGTGTAATGTGCCGTTTGGTAAAAGTATGTTTCTTTAGTATGCATTAATATGCATTTATAGTTAGGAAATCCGACGGTCACGATATGTTCCCGACATAGAGTGATCTGGCGGTTCATATTCTTCTCGATCTTAACAACTACATTGATTCGTGGCTTAACACCCGATTGGTCTATGATCTCTATTTAAAGAGCATGGAAGGTCATTTCTAGATGATCGATTGTGAGAAACTCTGTGGTAAAATCTCTCTGTAATCTTTTTCTTTTGCATTAATAAACTATTCTAAGTGATCGCGTTGGTTGGGGTTGTGGATGTTTCCATGTAGGGGTTTTAACATGTCAAAACA
The DNA here is from genome assembly GCA_009831015.1 of Picea engelmannii. Classification (NCBI taxonomy): domain Eukaryota; kingdom Viridiplantae; phylum Streptophyta; class Pinopsida; order Pinales; family Pinaceae; genus Picea; species Picea engelmannii. Next base: position 313,800 of record ML786905.1, on the reverse strand, counting down.
TCGGTGTGTTGATCTTTGATCTGGTTGTGTGAGTGGTTACTGAAGGTGTTCGTCCTCTATTAGAATACCTATGTTGTCGAACATGCAAAAAAGACAAAAAGATTGACATTATCATTACCAAGGAATAAGATCACATAATCAACACTATTCATAGAGTAAGACATCAAGAAACCATTATGCAATGGGATATTATCAAAGATCAAGTGATCAACCTTATTCACTATCCATGAAACCAAATACCATTAGGAAGTGTATCCATCAATAATTTAACCATCTATTATTATGTAAAAAGTTATCAAGTTATCATTTGCATGTGTAAATGAGTAAATAAATCATCATAGATTCTTATTATATTTATTTGTAAGATTTATCTATAATTGTTCCCATCACATGACTTGCATCACAACGCTTCTTAATTTTATTATCCCTACCCAATTTTGTAGCACTATGCATCAATAACATAAATTGTATAATTGAATAATGTATGGCTTATTATTGAATGCATAGTGTTATTGGTTGTTTGTTAATTGTTTAGATCATTCCATTAACACACTCCATATTTCCACTTGTTAATCTATAATTGTTGATTTGAACCTCACATGAATCAATATATGTGTTTACATTATATTTGGATAGTGTGCTAGTGGAATCAATTCTACACCAAATCTTTATCAAATAGAAACAAGATTTCTATAGGAGGTCTTTATTTTCTCGGACTTGATGAACTCTGTTTAAATCATTGGTCTCTAAAATTTTGACCCGCATGACAAAATCCTTATGGAGGTTAATGTATTATTCAAGTCATAAGTGGATCAAAGCCCACCCCTATTTTATTCAAAATTTTAAGGTCGAGGGGCAATAGCTCAAGTGGTGGAGAGGTAGGTCTTGCACTTTCCCAACCCAAGTTCAAATCCCCAAAGAGACTTGATTTGTTGTGATAAGGTCAGAAGGGTAGGTGCTCCCTCGTGATTGGGACCCCCAAAATGCGGGTGTGTCCTTGGACGTCTCGGTCCTTGCTAAGTCATAAATTATTGGTACATCTAGCTTGCGAGTTGTTAGATATACTCTTGGGTTATAGTGGCAACTAGTTGGTTTGATCCTGAGCCTAGCCTAGGTCACTCTAACCAATTATTGATTCCCATAGTTAAAAAAGAAATAACAAATGTACCATTCAACTCACATTCTCTCCTATTGATCCTTTGGGGTGAGTAAACAATAAGAAAATAACGAGGAAATAAAAAAATGTGTTGTGTAAATGTGTTGATAAATCTAAAATGAGGAATTTATGTGTGTTAGGATTTGCGAAGAGATTGATTTACAAAAGAAATATTAGATGTTATTGAACTTTAAACATAGCATTAGGTTCACTTTAAAAAATTAATGATCCAGATTATTTTCAACACGAAATGAGAGCGGGGATATAATAAAGAAATGCACAGAGATATCACAGATATCCAATAATATAACAAAAATTTATCAGAGATGCAACCATAAACACAAAGATACAGTAATACACGATTTCTATTAATGAAAGAAATGTACAGAGACTGTAAAAAATACAGAGTGAAAGACTCGTTAGAATGGTGGCAGCTTATCTCTTAGAAGAGATTTGATAGCTACTCGCATTCACAAGAAGTTGATTACAATGAGGCTCTGAAGGCCTTTTTACAATAAACATAAATTTTAAAAACCCTAGACATCCAAAAACCTAACCCTAGGAGATGAAGCGCCAAAAGTCACGTGGGCCCCGTTTGGGCAAGTCAGTACATTAACTTCCCGTGGTCGTAACTTTTGCATACGATCTCCATTTTAGGTGCACGATAGCCCTTTGGAAGGTATCATCGAGGAGATTCATTTTGGGGGCTCAATCAGGCCTTTGGCTATCATTGAGAAGCTCCATCTCGAAAAACCTTCATTTAGGCCCTCAAAATGGCCTCGGAAGTTAAAACTGCTAAAAATAGTGAATTTCCAGAATTGCTAGAAAACTGTTTTGAACGAGTTGGGAAAGGTGGGTGGCCACCGATATCCACTTGGATCAATTAAACCATGAACAAATTCCTATCAATTGTAATTGTTGCCATGATTATGCACACTTCTCAAAAGATTGCCAAAAAACTATCCCTTGACATAAAAGTCATAGAGAAATGAAGACAGATTTAAAAAGGTAACCGATTCTAAGAGGAGAAAGCTAAAGCAAACTCAATAGAATAAAACTTTGATGTTAACTCAACATAATAAAACTTTGATCACAAAATCAAGTAATAGACGTGTCACTTCAAAAAATGAAGATATATCTAAAGTGATCTCAAATGGTGCATTGCATTTGTTTTCATCTATACTTTTTATTTTTTATTTTTTTATGAATTAAGCCATTTAGAGTTATAAACATGCCGATGCTATTTCGAAAAAAAAAAACCCTAAATTTCATAATTTAAGGTCCAAAAAGTTTATGACACATTTCAAGCATTTTCACACATTTTGGGAGTCGAAATCAATGGAAAGAATTTTTTTCTTAATTTCCTAGTTACATATTTCTTTGAAATCTTTTCAAAGATGTATTACATTAAATACACAAAGTTATTGTATGAAAATTACATTCTCAACAAATTGATCATCATGTAAAAACCATATCAACCTCGCACGTGTGAGGCTAGTTACAAACGACTTTCCAAAAAAGTTGTAGAACATTTATGAGAATAAAAAACCATCACCCCAACATCAAAGAAAATGTGATATAAATATAACTAACAGAAAGGAAAGGGTTGCATGACCTGTGTTTAAGAATGGGGATGACACGATCATACCTAATGCACCGAACCAAAACCGTAAAGCTTAAGGGGAACCAGGAATGAGCTCCTTGATGGACTAGGTCAGGCCGGGACAACCATGAAAAATCATGTGGTGTATCTGAATTAAGTACGACCACCCTTGATGAGTTGAAGTTGCTATAGACGCGCTCTCTCCACAAAGAGAAATCCCATAACCTAGTTAGATCAGTCCCCCTTTCGGTTATTTACAGGAGGTCAAACACGAATATACTAGTTACTCTCGGGCGTACCAGGTATCATTTTTGGTAAAGAACTTTTGTGAAGACTAAGGTCCATAGCTTTGCATCCGCTATCCCAATCATAATCTCCCTACCCCGAAAGGACCTCCCTTTTGTCCCCTTTCGGGGTGGGCAAGGAGGGATTCGAACCCCAACACCATGATTCGTAGCCATATGCTCTAATCCTCTGAGCTACAGGCCCCAAAGAAAATGTGATATAAATATAACTAACAAAAAGGAAATGGTTCAATACCTATTATAATGTCCATGTTCCATGACAAAGCCATTAATAAAAGAAAACATAATAACATAGCAAAAATAAAACAAAGACATTAATAAAAAAAACAAAGAAAACAAAAAAACATAGCAAAAAATAAAACAAAGCCATTAATAAAAAACAAATAACATAGGCAAAAATGAAATAGAAAATTGTATTGGAAAGACTAGGTGTTCTTTGGGATCCCCACACATACATCCATAGATCATGATCAAGTAATAGACCATTTGGCGTCTTTGGAATCTCACTTATACATATTGATCGACCATTGTATAACCCCCCGTGTATTATCATATAAAGTAAACAAAGATATATCAGGAATGTTTATGCTCCAAATATTGAGATTGAAAAGGGACATGTTGGGCCACCTTTTTGGAAAAGGGACAAGTTGTATACTTCAACTTTATTCTCGAAGATTAACGTGTCGAATTATCTCGGAGAGATAGTGGAAGACATCATATCACATTGGAAATGGATTGACATCAATCTTTTAATAAAAATTATGCATTGAATATGGCTTCATCACATAAGACATAAGACTTATTCGATGAAGGAATTATCCTCTCCTTAACCATTCTCCCAAACTATTCATAAAAACTAATCTTATAATTTTAAAGGTTAACTTTACTTAAAGACTATGACATAATTACTTTATAATTATGCCTTTATTGGTTGGATTATGAGGGTTTTGAAGATTTGGTTTCTTTTTTTGAATGTCCCGATAAAATATTAAAATCCCCTATCTCACGTTTAATTTATAGTTAAAGATAAAATATTAAAATGTTCAAAGTCAACATAAAAATATGAAGTAAGTAAAGTAAGTATATAGTAAGTAAGTCAAATTTTATTAGTGTGATTGGTTTTATTTTGCATGGCGATTCAAGTTTGAATTCGTTAGAAGGAGACATAAAAAAATCTAGTCAGCTAAGGGTTGGTGTGGCCTAGGTTGGGTGCGGTCCCCAAGTAATTTTGATGACTTATATGCCCTTGAGTCGTGGTTTTTCAGCCACAGACTAATCTCATAGATCACGGACACACTAGCGAAAAAAAAATAAATATGGAGTAAGTAAAGTATCCATGATACTTGATATAGGAAAAACAATTATAAACACTTCAATTAAAGAATATTTAATTAAAAATTAAATAAAATGGTTTCTTTAAAGATTTTTATAAAAGAGAAAGGTGAATCAACTAACACCAAAGTAAAAATCTTTTAAAAGAAAAGAGTCACATAAACCAACTATCAAGTAAAGTCCAATTGAAAGAAAAATAAAGAAGACTAAAATCTAAAACCCTTTAAAGAGAGCTACATAAACCAACTATCAAGTAAAATTTAATTGGAAGAAGAATTCTCAAAACTAAAATCTAAAACCCTTTGAAAAAACCACATAAACCAACTATCAAATAAAGTCCAATTTGAAGAAGAATCCTTTTAAAACCCTTTATTGAAAGACTAAAATCTAAAACCCTTTGAAGAAAACCACGTAAACCAACTATCAAATAAAGTCCAATTGGAAGAAGAATTCTTAAGACTAAAATCTAAAACCCTTTGTTGAAATCTGGCATCATAGAATTAAATGTTTTCATAACCAAGTTCATATAACAAGAAATAAAAAATGGAGTTAAAAGAAGAGATTACTTTAAAATTACTTTTTTTCCAACAAGAAATTCGCTCAAAATTATATTAAATATAATTTTAATTACATCTTCCATGAAACTGTTCGGGGATTAATCACTAAAAGTGACCACCAGAAAGGACAAAACAATTAACAAAGATCTGAAACAAAACTGATTCCTAGGAGCCCCGGGCATAAACCAAGAAACAATCTGCAATCTAACAGAGATCCTGAGAAACTAAGACGATACAAGAAAGCTCCAGAGAGAATCTGAAACCGGAAGAAAAGGGGAGTCAAGAGAGAAAGGAAAGGATTAGGAGAATATTACATGCTGGGGGTGTCCAATAGAGGAGCCATCCTAAGAAAAGTAAGTAAGTCTCCCTTTTGTCTTTGATAGGGCAAGCTTTGAGAGATGATCTGCTTGATCATTTGATTCTTTGTAAATGTGCTGAAAACTAATGCTTTTGAAGGTGCCGAGGAGGTCTCTAATGCTTTGTTTCCAGCCTTCGGTATTTATAGCATTCAAATTACCTTTAAGGTTGATCCAGTCAATGATTACTTTGGAGTCACCCATAACTTGAATATATTCAATATTCAAAAGTCTTGCCATAATAAGGGAAGCCCATGCTCCTATTAATTCAACTTTTGTGTTCGATCCAGCTCCCCTGTTGAAATACCAAAAGAATACATGCGAAGTGTCAAGCTTGATAGTTCCCCCAACACCACACAAAGTGCCACCCTCTATCGATGCGCCATCAAAATGGGCTAATGAAAAACCAGAAAGTTTTCGGAAAGGTTTTTGTCTTAAAACCGACAGTTTAATGGTTGAAGGGAAACTGGATAAATCTGCTAAAACTTTATGAGCAATTGCCCAGGCCGAGGGAATTTTGCCTTCGAAGAGAGAGCTATTCCGAATTTTCCAGATGTGCCAACATAGTAAAACCAGAATTCTATTGGGAAAAAGTTTGTTCGCTGTCCAATCGTCCATACAGTCGATTAGGGATCGGCCTCTCTAGTTCAAAATCGACTTTGAAAAAGATTGTAAATTCGTCCAAACCGATAATGTGAAGGAACAATCAATGAAAAGATGGGAGACAGTTTCAAGAGATAATTTGTAGAGGGGGCAAAGACCCGGGCCAAACCAACCTTTTGCCTGGAGGTTATCCCATGTAAGTATCCTATTCTGCACATCCAGAAGAAAAAATAATATAACCTTTAAGGGAAGCTTCCATTTCCAGATTTGTATACGCCAACCATGAGAAACTTGAAACGCCAGAGTGGAAACAATTGTAGCGTATACGTTTTTTGCCGAAATGACTCTAGATGAGTCTCCTCCCGACCAGATAAGAGTGTCTTCAGACTGTTCATTGAGAGTTACCCTTGCTAAGTTTAAAGAGGAGATAAAACTGGTCCACTCATTTTCATGGAAGCCTGTCAAGCTAAGCTCAACACTGGATTTCCAAGTGTCCGTCAAAGTGAACGAGTTTCTGCCTGTTTTTGCTTGGTCCAAAAAGACAACAGAATTCTAATTTAAAAGAGTAATAGTGTCAGGATGAAGGAATGCTTGATCGCCTAAGTTTAAAAGTTGGTCTCTGCCAACGAGGATACGGTTGCCTGCTCTCGGATGCCATCCGATCCAGTGCAGGATGATGGGAATTTTGCGAAGATGGCTGGCCCAGAATCTAGAGACCGACTTAGAGTTGAAAAATTGCCTTCTTAGCCAACACGAAAGAGAGAGGTTTTGAAGGTATTTATCCATAACAATTCGATGCCAGAGACTGTCCTGAGTGAGAATTCTCCACAAAGAGTTTGTGATTAGGGTTGTATTAAAGTGGAATAGGTTTCTAAAACCCCATCCTCCTCTTTTTTTCGGTCTAGAGAGAGCTTCCCAGCTGCAAAGATGAAAGTGTTGAGTCTTTGATTGTCCGTTCCAGAGGAAATTGAAAAACAATCTTGTAATCTTTGATATGACAATCTTCAGAAGTAATTCCAAAGTCATCCAATAAATTGCTTGACTTTCTAGAACTGCTTTGATTAGGATATATCTTCCCCTAAAGATAACCACCTGTGAGACCAATTTCCAATTTTATTTGAAATCTTTGAAACAAGCCAATCCCAATCTGAGACTCTGTGAGGACCTATCTTGAGATAGTAGCCCAAATACTTAAACCCGAAAGAGAGAGAACATAAACTAAAGGGAAGCAGTGACTTGAAAGGAAGCAAATCTACCTCAGAGAGCCCTTCAAAATAAATAAAGGATTTTGTTGGGTTGACTGAAAGACCTACCGCCTCACAGAAGAGATTAATAATACTGAGGATCTCCTTCCAATCTAAGTAAATTTCTTTTGACATAATGACAACGTTGTCAACAAATAATATATGAAGAACTTTAATCAAGTTTGTAACTTTTATACCTGAAATGGTACCTTCCTCCAGACGGTTTTTCAGAGACAAGCTGAGGCCTTCCATGACTAAAATGAAAAGTAAGGGGGAGAGAGGGTAGCCTTGCCTGATTCCCCTCCCACTCTTAAAAAATTCAGTTGCTTCCCCATTAATTAGAACCGTGAAGGAGGCGGACGAGACACAAGACATAATCCAGTTAGTCATTGGCAGGCCCACTCTGATTTTCAGCAGAATCAGTCTCAGATGGTCCCAGTCGATAGTGTCGAAAGCCTTTCTTAAATCTAGTTTGAGAATGAGGGTTTTTTTCCTTTTCTTTTTAATACTATGAATTGTTTCGTGGGCTGTACCTAAAGCATCTTGAATGCATCTGTTCTGAAGAAAACCCATTTGATGAAAGGAAATGGCTTTTGAAAGAAAGGGTTTTAATCTATTTGCAATTAGTTTAGTGATTACCTTGTAGCACAGATTGTAGAGAGAAATCGGGCGTAATTCTTCAAAGGAAGATGGATTATTCGCCTTTGGAATTAATGCCAGGAAGGTTGCATTTAGACCTCTTGCTACAGCTCCTAGCCTTTTGGTCTCCTCCACCATTGCAAGGAGGTCTTCCCCGACCAGATTGAAGAAAAAAATAAAGAATTACGAGGTCCAGCCATCTGGGCCCAGAATTTTTCCTTTTTTAAAATGTATTAGATCCTCTTTTAATTCTGCCAAGGTGACAGAGGCAAATAATGAATCCGCTTCCTCAGGACTCATCATTTGAGAATAAGAGTCAATAAGAGTCAGTTGCGCTTCAGAGATAGGTTTGTTGGGGACTTTGTAGTAACCTTTGAAGAAATTTACTGCTTCGGCCTTTATATTATCCTACCCAGAAATTTGATCACCATTTACATTATTAATTCCTCAAATAAATTTCTTTACTCTGTTTTGACTAGCGACCTTGTGGAAAAATGAAGTGTTTTTGTCTCCGCTAGCCAACCAAAGCGCTCTGCTTCTTAGTCGCCAAAGCTCCTCACCATATTTTAATAAACTATTTCTATCCTGTTCTAGAGTCTGAAGAGAGGCTTTCAGATCCAAGTTTGTTGGGTCTGCTTCTAGTTGAGATAATGAAAGCGAAATCTTAGACTCTAGTAAGACAAGACTAGCTGTTTTTCTGGATTGATGGTCCTTGTACCAAAGCTTTGCTTGTTTTTTTAGTTCCTTAAGTTTGTGAATGAGTCAGAGCTGCCGATTTCCTTCTGTTTTGAAAGAAGGATCATTCCAAATCTTTTTGACGAGGTCCACAAAATCTTTCTCCTGAAGCCAATGAAGATTAAATTTGAAAGGAAAGTGTTTGTAAATCGGAGAAACTTTTAGCTGAAGAAAAATCAGCGTGTGGTTGGAGATAAAGGGATACTCTGCCCAGGATATGTATAGACCAATCTCAGAAATAAGATCTCTGGCTACCAGGAATCTATCAAGTCTACGAGCAATAGATTCGTTTCCGGTCCGACCGTTCCTCCAAGTCGGAACTAATTTGTCCGGATTGATATCAAACAAATTATTTTTGTTGAAAAGAGCTTTGTAATGTTCCCCATTAAAGCTAATGCCTGGGGTCCCATCCCAAGCTTCCTCGAGGAAGAGAATGATATTTAGATTGCCTCCTATAATCAGGTGCTTGGTTGAAAGGAGGTCGCTCTTATCCAGAGAGTCCCAGAAGAGAAATCTGTCTTTGCAAGGGCCATAAAGATTTAAAAGAGCAAAAGTTTGATTAGTACTTAGACTAAAACCAAAAAGTAAAATACCTCCAACAGTGAGATACGGGGTCAAAGCAAAAAGACTTGGGTCCCAAGCAACTAACAAACCGCCTGAGTTTCCCACCGAGCTGATAGAACTAGAAACCCAATTTGGACGAAGAAAATGAACAAAGTCTCTTGATTTCTGCTCATCGACCAAGGTTTCTTGAAAAAAAAGGATGTTTGGACACTTGGTATCCAAAAGTCTTCGGACATAGGCTCTTTTGAGGGCACCTCCAACCCCTCTTACATTTAGGGAGAGTAATAACATTATCGAGACCTCGCCAGGGCCTTCATTGCTCTAAGAGGCCCACTTTCTATGGAAGGAGAATCTGTAACTTGAATCTGAGGTGATTTATGTGGTAAAAATTTCCTTCCACTTCGAGTTTTAGGTGGGGATAGTTCAATCCCTAAGCCCCTTGACCAAGCAAAAGCCTTTCCCTCCTCCTTTGTGATCGACGGGTTTGAAGAAGAAGCTTCGAGTTGATTCAACATCTTGATAGCTTCTTTACCCCGGTAAATATGCAGCTGAAGGGTAGATGGCAAGACTGGCAAGTCAGAGTCACCTTGGCTGGATGGAATCAATGAGTCAAGGATCGAGATTAGGGAAGATTCGTCCTCCTCCGGCTCACGAAAACGTGGATCCGTCCTCTAAAACGAAGAAGGAGGAAAAACCGAGGGCGGAAAAGGAGGATGACTAGGAGGGGAGATATGTGGAGCAGAGGGTAAAGGGCAGGAAGAAATAACAGAAGGCTCACAGGGAAAAGAGGATGGTTTTGGGAGAAGTGAAGGATTCGAGAGGGCGGCTGAAGGAGACGACGAAGCAAGGAGAAGAGAGGGGTTTGAGAGGTGTGCAGAAGGGACAGGAAAGCTTGAAGAAGGGTTCTCGTATCTTTCTGTCATCTCCTTAATAGAGGACAGGGAAGACTGTAACCAAATGGACTTATTTAAAGCTTCCAACTCCCAGTGAGAAAGAGAGTGATAAAGAGATGGGAAAAGAAGCTTCAGTTTACCAGAGAAAGAGGGCACCTCTTCAGGAGGGATCTCACAAGAGAGGGAGGCTTCCTCTTCAAAGGAACTTATTTCAGGCAAATAATCAGGAGGGTCCTCACGCAAGTAAGAGTCATATGTCTTTTCTTCAGATGTCTTCCCCAAACAATCTTTACGTAAATGACCAGTGCATCTGCACATATTGCATCTGAACGAGATACCTTGATATACTTTAAAATTACTTGAACCTTCTTTGAACGTCACAGAGAATTACTTATGCACCCGATCATCCATAAATTTGGAGCACATGACAAAATGTTATCTCCCCACTTTGTATCTCAATAAAGCTTTTGGTTTTAATGGTTCTATGAGTAATTTTAAGAAGAACTATTAATATATATTATACAAAACATATGTTAAAATACATCGAAGAAGTTTTAATGGTTCTATGACTAATTTTAAAAATAATTATGATTATATATTAATACAAAACATATGTATTTTTGTATCTCAATAAAGCTTTTGGTTTTAATGGTTCTATGAGTAATTTTAAGAAGAACTATTAATATATATTATACAAAACATATGTTAAAATACATCGAAGAAGTTTTAATGGTTCTATGACTAATTTTAAAAATAATTATGATTATATATTAATACAAAACATATGTATTTTTTTAAAAAATAATTATGAATATATATTAATACAAAACATATGTTAAAACATATGGAAGAAAATACTTATAAATATATATTAATACAAAACATATGTTAAAATACATGGAAAAAGTAAAAATCAATAGTAAATTAGGGAGTTACAAATTCTACTCATTTTCTTTTTGTTAAAAAGGAAAGTACTTAATATAGAAATAAAATTTTATGAGATTTTGAACAATCTCATTATGTATTGTAATTATTTATTTTTTCAAAAAAAATGGGTATATTTTGCATTAGATAGTTGCAGTCATACTAATTAACATAATAATATAAAAATAAGATAGTTATCTAAAAAGATATATTGAAACTTGTCTAAAATTTATAGTTTATTGTCAAAAAAAAAAACAAAACAATCCTTCACAGAAGATTTTGAAAATATATTGCTTGTATAAATTTTATAAAAAACACCAAGATCAAGCGAAATTCATAATTGTACATTAAACACTAGTACTAAATAAAAACATGGCGGTTGTAAGCTTCTTCCTAGTTCTTTGTGTTAGCCTAAAAGTTCTAGTCTACAACTAACATTTTCACAATGGGCATCTCCTAGAATGCTCATGGTCCATTCTAATGGAACTACATACAACATGAAGAAACCCCCCAGCACTACCCACTACTAGCAAACTACCATAACCATTAATCGCTCCCTTTTCTAACATTCCCTAAGTCAATTGATAACAAAACAAAAGACCATCAATTTCATAATTTGTTCCACTAACCTTTTGATTTTCAGTGTAGTGAGGGCAATGCATTAGAGGATTTGGGAGGAATAATAGTTGAGCTACACTTCTAGGTTACCAAACTAGGAAGTGACCTGCACCAGAACCACTAAGCCACCAAACAAGTTTGACTAAACCATAATTCGACAAGAATGAACTAGAACCCTTTTCAAGACCAGAAGAAAAGCCCCAATTCTAACCAGGACATAACACAATGAGAAACCATAAAGCAAGAATCCACAAAGAATCCCCAAATTGTAGACCTAAAGCCAAATCCATTATCCCACCTACAATAAAACCCAAATTCGAGTGCAATTGATGAACCTGCTCCCACATTAAACATCGAGTGTGTGAGGGTACTATGAAGGTTATGCACCTTGGATGTTGTGTTTCAAAGATAAGCCACCCATGCCATTTGTCTCTCATGCAAATCAAATACATAACTATGGTTTGAATCTTAAGGGATGGGGGAATTGACACCCCACTTTTTCTCCTTAAGGAGCCAAAATCTAACTAAGAGGCCATAATGGACCGATGCTCGACCTTTTGGTTGAGCTCCCTTAGGATGTGATAGTATTTGACACTTTCAAACCTAGTAACTTCCTTTTGTACTCACTTAACAATTCTTGTGAGTTTTCCATCACTCGAAGAGGAGGATTTGTGCAACAATTTGATAACTAATGCTAAATACCCCAAAACAACAAGGCCTCTAATATTACTTGCATCAAGAATCCTCATCCCCTAAAATATAGACAATGCCTCTACTTGATTATTTGATTCTCCACTCAAATCCCATTCCAATGTGTTTCTTGATTTCCTCTAGGATCAATAACAACCCCCTTGCACCTACCACCCCTCTCATAATGTATTATTTCTTACAAAATATGCTCCAAGTTGAAAACTACTAAACCAAGGACAATCATTAACAAAACAATGTTAAAAGAATAAGGGAGTTTTGTGTTGAAAAGGTAAATATATGAAAATATAATTATGGTACCATAAGTACAACACTCCAATAATAGAACCTGAAGATAATAGATGATAATCAAATTATACATGGATAATTCTTTTGATAATGTTACTCATCCTTTCTTATTTATGGTCCTTAGGAATTTTGGATTCTTGGGTAGGTGGATAATTTGGGTGAGTTCTTGTAATGTAGAATCACAATGGGTGGCACCTCTTGTAAGAAAACATCTGAATTGTGATTTCTTCAAGCCTTTGATGATCATCTGCAAGGATGTCCTATGTCTCCCCGCCTTTACATTATCATGATGGCCAAATCATTGTGAGGACCCCTTAAAGTTGGAAGAGTAAGGGGCATTCTCTCAAGAAAAAAAAAATGTAAGGGGTGGTAAATCCTTTAAATCACTCTTTAGTTTGTAGACAACATGGTACTACTAGGAGAGGCTTCATTTGTAATAGAAACAAGATCCAAGAGAGTGTTGGAAACTTATATCTCATCCTTTATAGGAAAGGTCAATAGTTGAAAATGTAAGAATTTTGGTTGGAATTTTGATCCTCTAACTCTAGCTGGGTTTTCCCAAATTCTTAATTTTCCTATTAAACAAAACTAGAAGTTGATTCACTATCTTAGGATCCCAATATCTAATAAAAGAATCAAAATTGAGGGATGGAAACATGTGCTTAATAACATAAAAGGAAATATCTCATATTGGGGCACTTAATGTCTTGGTCTCAAGCAAGAATGTTCTAGTGAGGATAATAATCTATTCTCTCATACTGTATATATCTGCTATATTCTTACTGCCCCCATGAGAGTTCTCTAAAAAATAAGAAAACTTATTAGTTTTTTCATGTCAAGAGGATGAAAACAATTAGACATTAATAAAAATATCTTGTATCTTGGGAAAACGTCAAGTTGCATATGTTTATTGTAACATCGTGGATTAAAGATACTATCCTTTTTAACATATTTATGAGCAACAAAACCTTATGGGAACATGACTAGTGGAGAAGAAACATGGTGGAAAAAGACCCTTCTTAGAAAATATTACAACAATTGTGTAGGTAAAGACTATTAAAAATTTGGAATCCAAATATAGAAGGTTCACATAGATGGAAAACCATAAAAGAATATTTCAATCTTAGTTGTGATCATTCTTATTGGTACTCAATGAGTGGTAAATCTATTCAATACAAGACAATAGTATTATGGCACCTAAAGTGTATGATCCCCAATTTTTAATCCCCGTTAACCATAATGTAATTGTGCAAAAACAATTTAGCTTGGTGAGTCGATATGTCTTAGGCCAGAGAGCCTGTATTGATCAATATGGCCAAGGGTTGAGCTATGTAAATTGTATAATGAATTATTAATAGTACACATAATTGGTTGTGATACAAGAGGGATGGTAATGATGGGGGGCTATGATTCCACAAAAGAGGGGGATAAAAGGGGGTCCAAGGGAAAACCCATGTCATTTTTCTGAATTAATGTATCATTACCATCTAATCCTCCCTTTGGATTATTAGACACTTAATCATTGAATTCATGTAATAGGTTAGGTGAGGGAATCAACTCACCTAGTTATGCCAGTATAGGTTGAGTACAAAAAAGCATGGGGGAAGTGTGAGAGTCAAGAATCATTTTGGGGAAGAACGAGAGTCAAGCAATAATTTTGGGGATGAGTGAGAGTCAAGCAAGCGTGGGAGAAGAAGGAGATTCGAGTAGGATAAGGGTTAATTTTTACAATGTTGATTTTTGGATAGCAAGAGGGAGTTGGGTGATGGGAAATGACGCCTGCCATACTAGCCATGGAAAGATAGATTATTGGGCTATGCTTGATGCTAAAAATGAGGTTGGGTACCCACAACAACTTGGGGGAGCTGTGAGCTAAAGCTGATAATGAGTTTGTGTGCATGTTATTGCATTTCCATTGAGGAAATGGCTCAATATCCTTAAGAAGGCTACTGTCATCACTCCAAAGGAACAACTGAGAATTCTTGGAGTCCCTAGCTATGATATTTCCTAGCCAATAGAGTGCACTAGAGCCCTGGAGGGAAGTGGGAAGGCCCAAGGGATTGTGTGGCAGAGAAGGGGGATCCTTGGGTTGTGTAGGTTGAGGGGAAATATAGTTGGTGGATAGGAGTTGATGTTGGAGTAGAATTTATGTTTTTGGTGTAAATGTGGAGAGTGGACAACCAAGAGGGATAGACCTCATGTGGACTCATAGCCTCAACTAAGGGGTGGCTTGTTGTTGAGAGAAAATGAATGTAAGGCTTATGGATAGGAGGAACATCCTTCGTTCATAACTAGTTCATTCATCTATTTAAAGATAATTTTTTGTTATGTTTATTATGCTTATTCCTTTGTGTAAATATGAATATAAGAATGCTATTTTTTATTGATTAAATGCATTCACAAATTTTATTATGTTGTTACATGCATGAGTAATTTAGCATGTTCTCTGTTGTTAATTTTAATTGCATAGAGCATTTAAATCTGTTTTTAGCAGGAAGGTATGTTACAAATTGGTACTAGATCTTTTGGTTCAACATCAGACCCATATGGGTCAAAGACCCGTGTGGATATGAGAATTTCGTTGTTGCAAAATTTTAGTTTATGTCAAATTTGGGAAAAACGGTGAATTCAGACTTAAAATTCCCAAATTCTGGGTGAAATATGCATGTAATTTGGAAAAGGTGTCTGAATTGATAGTTGTAGGATCAATTTTGACCACGAGAATCTAAGTCTAGAGCTCCCATGGCGGCCAAAAAAAAAAATCTGAAAAATTATGAAATTTTCGAAAATTATAATTTTTTCAGGATTTTTGAAAAATTACGTACAAATGATGATGTGGATCGTACCTGTGACGTGGACTGGCAGGTTCCATGGTAGTGGAAGATACGTGTCATGGAATAGAGTTTGATGAATCAACAACCGAAATTGCATTTGATTTTGAGATTCACGACCCATATTCATCCTAGATATAGAGATTTTCAGAGTTTGAAGAAATTCTGCAAAGTAGGGACATTTTCATAGTTCATCAATGAAAAAAATCGTCGATTGCCGATGGATATTTTTTGGAGTTCAGAAAAAATTGGGGAATCAACGACCCATATTGCATTTGATTTAGCAATCAATGGTCGAGATTCATCTGCAAATTTGGCGAAGTATGGTGAATTGACTGTCAAGATCACTTTGATCTTGAGATCAACGGTCTAAATCCAACATGGCTTTGGTAAGAAATTTCTAAGTTTCAGAGTTCAACGAAGTTCTGTGAAGTAGGGACATTTTTTTAGTTTGCTGATGAATTAAGTTGTTGATCGCCAATGGATTTGTTCGAAGTTCAATGAAATTCTGTGAAATAGGGAGATTTTCGCAGTTGGTGGATGAAGAAAATTGCCAATCGCAGATGGAGTTTTTGGAGGTCACCAAAAAAGTGTAGTTTTTTGCTAATCATCGATATAAAGGATTTATTTGATCACTAATACAAAGAATTTTGTGATTGCTGATAGAAGGTTATTTTCAATCACCGGTACAAAGTACTTTGCCAATCACTAATAGAGTATTTTACCGATCATTGATAGAAGGTTTTTGTCGATTGTTGATACAAAGGATTTCGTCGATCATTGATACAAAGGATTTTGTTGACCATCGACAAGAGAAATCTTTTGATCACTAATGAAGGGAAAGGAACATGATGACATGGTTGATTCATGGGATGATAGGTGGGCATTAGCAACCACATGCCATGCCATGTCGACCAAATTTCCACATCAGCACAGATGATAGTTTTTTTTTTAAGTCTAAAGCCAAAAGCTTGTTTTGGCCATAACAGGAGCAGAAAGACTTAGAACCAGATGAAATTTAAGGAGTATGTCCATAGTGACCAGTGATACAAAATTGTCAGTGAGGCCATGGGCCAATTCTGCTTCAATTCTCTTGAAAATGCTAATTAGTGGTTTTTAAAGATCTGGGTCATGGTCAATAATTGGGGCCTAGATAAAGGTGAGATTTTTATAGGAAGTCCAAAAAGAAGGCACAAAGATACTCATATGGGATTTTGGCCAAATTCAAAAGGGTTTTGAGTGGGGATACCAAAATAGAGAAAAATCCACTATTCTCGGACACTTTTTGGGGATTTTTGAAATCGTCAGAGAAGGAAAAGGGACCCCAGATCACAAATTTGGAGAAATATTTTTAGTCAATATTTTTCCTCCTCAACAATATAGAAAACGTTGTCTTGAGGAAGTTTTTCCTAGTTTTGCTTTGTTTTAGTTTTGGCTAAAAATTCCAAGTTCAGAGAAAATGTAAAAGTACAAAGTGGTCAATTCTAGATTTACAAAGAATTTGACTAGAGCATCAGATTCCAAATCCGAAAATTGTTGTGTGTTCACAATTATAAATCCTATCTGCGCTCGATACAATTTTTTTTTGATTCCTAACATATTTTCTATTATAGAGGGTAGAAGATGGTCTCTCAGCCAAATTGCACCAGTGAGAACATGCCACAATTAAGTAGAAATGACAAATTTAGGAAGTTATAACTTTTATCTCATAACTCAAAGTTGGACATGAGTATAGCCATCCGAAGGGTAATCTAGAGGAAAACATGATAGAATGTTTAAGTTCTCCAAATAAGTATATGGTTGTTTCATTAAGTTGATGGAAAAAATGGAATTGGATTCCATAAACCATGCAACTACTTAAAATGAAAGTTTTCCAAAACAATGTCAATTTTGCAAAAATATTTCCAACTGGTAGAGGTACGTGCCAACTGTGAATATCAATTAAGGAAGACTGCAGATTCTCATGATGATGCCTATGTAGAGGTATATAGGCACATTGGTGTGCATTAGTATGAAAATAAAAAGGGGCTAAGTTTTAATAACAGGGTAATTGTTGATGAACAAAGGAAAGCTCAAGGATAGAGTGTTATGTTGAAAGCCTATTGACCAGAAGATCAGTTGACTTAAATAAGGAATGTATGGGTCCATTTTGGATTATAATTCCATGGTCCAATGAACATGGAAGTAGGGAAGAGCTTGTATATTTTCCTGAGATAATAAAGAGTTATGGAGGGAAGTGCAAAGCTACAGAGTAGGAAATAAAAGGTTGATAATGGCTCTGGAATAACAGATCCAAAATTGATATTCAGTTCTTGTAGAGTCTGAATGACTTGAAAATACATATCAACATGGATTCTCACATGAAAAATGAATCCAATAGGTGAAGGATGACTTATGGAGACACGTGTAGATAAGATAGACTCCACCTTGGATGTAAAATTGTATTGATAGCATCAAAGATTGCTACGAAAGAGAGAAATAATCCCATGAGGTGATGCGTGATTCGTGAGATGGGTGAGTCATCTCTATGTGAGAACATAGGAATACCTAGAAAAGAGTTGCAAGCCATAAACCAACAAATTCTATCTGAAAGTATCCAGGGAAATAAATCCACATATAAATAAGAGTTCGCAGTAGAAGCGAGATATAGGTGCAAGAAATTCAGTGGCTAAAATAATGAAGGTTCATTCATTTTAAAGTTTCCAATGGAGAAATAAAGCAATGAGTGGTTATTAAATTGTAGAGCTAATATTCAATTGAGGTAATGATTGTACAACATTAGGAATACTAAAAGGTTCATCCAAAATAATGCTGGAGCATGATTGCTTGAGTGGAAGTTGTTGCTAATAGGACATATTAACTAGAATTGCAAAAAGGCCAAGTTGGACTTGGCTGAAAGGTGTGCAAGATGAAGAAGCAAGGAATATATGAGAAGAATGAGGGCGTTCAAGATAGTGAGGATCTAAAAGAATTCAAAGGAAACCATCTACAACACTAAAATAAATAAATAAATAAATCAAGCTAGAATAAATATGCATTGGAAAGCATACTAGAAGCGATGAAAAATGCATATAGAAAAGATAGAATGCATGTGCACTTGTAGGCATGTTGATAATGAATTCTTGATGCATATAAACATGCATTAATGCATGTGAGATTGCCTAGACATGCATATGGCATTCCTATAGACTCTGAGTAGTCTATTGTTATACATGAAATGCTGATGTTGTGATATTTGAATATAACTAATGATGGATTAGGTATCTAATAAAAATGTGTATATCATGGTTGAAGATGTTGATGGTGTTGTTGCTACATATGACAACCATCCGTATGAAGACAAATGAGGATGGTAATAATGTTGATCAAGGAGTTGGCGAAGGGAGCCTGCGAGCTTCTATAAAATACCAGCTAATCATGTAGCATCAAATAATTTGATAACCACCATGCAGGTATGCATTTGGTCACTTATGATTCTTAAATGCTGAAGGGATTTGAGGTAAGAATTTCCTCAAACCAAAATTAAATATTTGAATGAATGTGTAAAGGTAGAGGGCCTTGAGTATACAAATGTTGTTTAGTGCTTGAATGCAATTATATGAAATTTAATTGCATGTCATGTTATATTGGTTATGAGATCATAACCAGTTCAAGTCACGAGACATACTCTTGTTAGGGTAATGAATGCCAATAGAGCTATCCATGTGTGAGGCCATTTTTTGGTTGGATATGGAAGAGATATAGCGCCATACAAGTGCTCAATGGTTTTCCCCGATATAACCGATGTTTGGACTACAACCTCTTTGTTGACACTAAAGAGCAATAAAGAATTATATTCCTAGTGTTGTGTATAGGTCGAAGAGGAAGGTATCCAAATGAACGAACAAGTAAATGAGGAAGAGTTTGGATGATGTGTCGAGGCATCATCTAGACCTTTCAACTCACTACGATGGAATACATGACATCGATAAGTGGTATTCTCGAGTCAATGCAAGGATGCATTATGTAGATGTGACCATGGGTATTGACACATCAATTTATTGGTAATGTTTGATTGCATTATAACTTGGTGTGATAGATAATGCATATACACATAATGATAGTTTCATTCCATTTAATATGAATAATAGTTGGAAGCGATTGAATTGTTGGTAAGATACAACTTCAAGATCATTTCGTAAGCTATTGTAAACATTGCAATAAGAAGATAATGTGCATGAATACTAACAATTTTTTTGGTTGATTGAAGGTTGAGAAAGATTGCAGGTAGAATGGTATTAGATATGGCAATGGTGTAAGACCATAAGGAAGACCAATACCTATTTCCGCAAGAGCCAAACATTATGAGAATGAATCTCATTCTTGGGAAATTTGATTTCCTATATGAAACAGATTTGGAAATTAATAAGTAAAATTTCTATGATGATATCTCATGATGATTGTATGTTTGTGATACAACTAAGATGATGGATATTGAATCTAGAAATCTCAAGAAGAAGGCTACTGTTATGACACTAGAACCCTCTGGTTGCCACAACTTACAAATTGTTACTAGATGTCTGGTTGTAAGTTGGTGCTTGTTGGGTATGCGTTATATTCTTTACATGACTAGATCTAGTGTTTGCATTGCACTGGGTGCGGGGGGGAGCTATCTCCCCTTACCTAGAGGGTAGCACCCCCAATTTTTTTTTTTGGCTTCTTTTGCGCCCATTTTTGGGTGGTTTTTTGGCACATGGCTTTCACTGATGGTTTTCTAATTCTAGTTAAGGAATTAGGGTTTCTGACTAATCCATATCAATGGATTAGGGGTTTTGGATGCTGTGGGATCCTATAATCATATTGTATAGTAAATAATGAAGACACGATGAATAGAATATTATAGGTGCGACTCTAAAAATGTTGCTAGTTTTCTCGATTTGGGTTTCCAGGGTAAAAATATCTGTGTAATGTGTCTGTGTGCCATTGTATCTTTTATATTTTTATTAAGAATAAATTTGTAGTAAATAATTGTACAAGGTTAAAATATACATTTTGTATCAGAGATGTTTTTGGCTTTAGGGGGACGCCTTTGCGACTAAGGGTTTGGCTCGAGTCTATGATAAGCCTTGTTACAGTGGGAGATCTGTGATATTGATTCTTTAGGTGAAAAGAAATGGAAAGCAGTTCTATAATAGAGATCGAGAAATTTAATGGGAAAATTTTTGAGTTGTGGAAGCTCAAGATGGAAGATCCATTGGTAGAAAAATATCAATGGATCGTTGTGGATCCAGGTACTACATCTACAAGAATGTCAATAAAAGCCTAGAAAAAGTTGGATCGAAAGGTGAAGAGCACAATCCGATTGTGTCTCTCATATTCAGTATTACTGAATGTGTCAGGGGAAGCTACAACCAAGACATTATGGTATAATTTGGGGACTTTGTATCAGATTAAGTCTCTGGTAAATAAACTGTTCATGCAAAATAATCTGTATAACCTAAGGATGAAATATGGAGACTTAGTGATAGAGCATATGCATTCCTTCAATATTGTGGTAAGTTCACTATTATCAGTTGATATTAATATTTCTGATGAAGACAAGTGTACTAATTTAGTATGCTCCTTATTAGAATCATGGGATAGTCTGGTTGTGGCCATAGGTAGTAATTCAACTAATTTAACTTTCAATGATGTGGTGTCATCCTTGTTGTCAGAGGAGATGAGGCAAAAAAATATGGAAAGCCAGAGCACAGTTGCATTATTTGCAACAAGACACTCCCAGGAAAGAAATAGATCTAAGTCCTTAAGTGGGAGATATAAATATCCTAGAAAGTTTGTAAAGGTATGCCATAGATGTGGAAAAGAAAGGAACTACAAAAATAAATGTAGATCCAAAAGTGTTAAGAGAGGGAAGGGATTTGAATATGATCCTTCTATAGAAGCAAAAATATTCACAGAAGAAGGAGGGGATGTGTACTTGGATTCTTCAAGCACTCATGCAAATGATGAGGCGTGGTTGGTTGACTCAGGAGCATCCTTTTTTATGACTCCCCACAAGGAGTGGTTCTATGAATATGAAAGGTATGATGGAGGCGATGTTTTCCGACACGATAGCCAAAATCATAGGATGAGGAAAAGTCAAGTTGAAGATCATGGATGGAAGGATTGGAACATGCCTTGGTGTTCTGCACATCCCAGGATTGGCCAGAAATTTAATTTCAGTAAGAAAAATGGACGATGTAGGGGTAAAACAATGTTTGAGAAATAAACCCGCAGGATGGTTCGAGGAGCAATGGTGTTGCTAAAAGGAGATCGGTGTTAAATTTTGTATAAGTTTTCGGGAAGCACTATTAGTGATGGGTGCAATAGTTCCATTGTTCCTCGGATTGGAGTTGAATAAGTAAAATCTCCTACAATCTCTGGAGAAAAGACTATGTTGTGGCATCAAAGACTGGGGCATATCAGAGAGAAGGGACTTCGATTACTACACAATAAAGGTATGGTTGAAGGTATGTCTAACTGCTCGCTGGATTTTGATTTCTATGAACATTACGTATATGGGAAGAAAAATTGGGTAAGATTCCCGTTTGGTGCATTGAGGGCAGAGGGAATTTTACAGTTGGTGCACAATGATGTGTTTTGACGTGTGTTGGTTCCATCACTTGGAAAATTTGTGTACTATGTCTCATTTATAGATGAATTATTGAGGAATACATGGATATATTTCCTTAGGAATAAATATGAAGTCTTTGATAGGTTTAAAGAGTTTAAGGTTCTATGGAAAATCAATCAGAGACAAGAATTAAGGTGTCGAGGACGGATAATGGTGGAGAGTTCTGCAGAAATGAATTCGAAGAATTCTATAAGAAGTGCGATATAGCAAGGTAGAATACTAATCCATATACAGATCAAAAGAACGGAGTTGTAGAAAGGATGAACATGACACTGATGGAAAAATCAAGGTGCATGCTTAGTGGTGTCGAGTTAGGATAAGAATTCTAGGTAGAGGTAGTGGGTATTGCATGTTACCTGGTTAATTGATCACCCTCATCAACATTGGATGATAAGACTCCACATGAGTTATGGATAGGTAAGAAACCCTCTCTCACAAATCTCAGGGTATTTGGATGTGATGCCTATGTTCACGTTCCAAAGGAAAACATGAGTAAGCTAGATAAAAACGCTGAAAAGTGTATCTTTATTGGGTATAAAATGGTTTGAAATTTTATAAGCTTTAGAACCCCGAAACTAAAAAGGTATAGCTGAGATGTCATATTTAGAGAAATCGAAGATGTTGTCAAACAAGAAGTCATACCAAGGAAAGAAGAACTAGAGAAAATAGAGTTTGAGTTGGAGGATGATGAATCAGACTAAAGAAGAAGATCCTCATACTCCAATATTGAGGAGATTGGTTTGGGAAAGAAGGAAATAATAAAGGTACACTCCACTTGATTTTCGCTCAAATTTTGCTTTGTTTATTACTGAATATGATCCTAGATCTGTTAGGGGGGCAATGGATTCAGAGGATGTAAAACTTTGGAAAATGGCCATGATTGAAGAAATGGCAGCCTTGGACAAGAATGAGGCATGGGATCTAGTGGAGTTTCTGACTAGAAGAAATCCCATTGGTATCAAATGGGTGTTTAAAAATAAGCTAAATGCATAAGGAAAAGTGGAGAAATACAAAGCTCGATTAGTAGCAAAAGGTTATTCCCAGGTAGAGGGAATTGACTTTGGTGAAATTTTTTCTCCTGTTGCCAAGTTAAATTCTATTAGATTTCTTTTATCTGTTGCTACTGCTTTGATTATGAAGTAGAATAGATGGATGTGAAGACAACATTCCTACATGGGGATTTGGAAGAAGAAATCTACATGAAGCAACCATAAGGCTTTGTTGTGAAGGTAAAGAAAGAGTTGGTATGCAAGCTAAAAAAGTCCATATATGGGTTAAAGCAATCACCAAGGATGTGGTATAAAAATATTGATACTTATTTGTTGGGACTTGACTTCACAAGGAGCAAAGCAGATCACTGTGTGTATTACAAATTAATCGATGATCATCTTATTTATTTGGTCTTATATGTGGATGATATGTTGTTGATAGGAAACGATAAGGAGATTATATAGGAAGTGAAAACTCAATTGTCCTCTAAGTTTGACATGAAGGATCTTGGTGCTACAAATTTCATTTTGGGCATGGAAATTAAAAGAGATCGAGAAAACGTGAAACTCTATTTAAATCAGAGGAAATATGTCGAGACAATATTGCATAGGTTTAATATGCAGGAATGTAAACCGGTCAAGGTTCCTATTACTATAGGTGTAAAGTTATTTGTGGATCAGTGTCCCAAGACACAAGAAGAGGAAGAGGACATGTCCCATGTTTCGTATGCTAGTGTGGTTGGCGATTTGATGTACACAATGGTCTGTAATAGACTGAAGATTACACATGTAATGAGAGTTTTGAGCATGCATATGTCAAAACTAGGGAATGCGCATTGGACAATAGTAAAGAGGGTTTTCAGGTATTCACGTGGCACTACTAGTTATGGATTGTGCTACCAAGGAAGACCAGGTTTGGACAAAGTGTTGGACATACATGGGTTTGTTGATGTAGACTAGGATGGAGATCTAGATCGTAGAAGATCTACAAGTGGGTATGCGTTTAACCTATTTGGAGGAGGAATCAGTTGGATGAGTAAAAGACAGTCTGTAGTGGCACTCTCAACTATAGAAGCTGAATTCATGGCAGCCACTCATGCAAGCAAGGAAGCAATATGGTTACAAATATTATGTTCAGGTATTGGGTTGGTACAACAAGTTGTAAGGATAGATTGTGACAATCAGAGTTTAATCTTCCTGGAAAAGAACCCGACTTATCATTCAAATTAAAAACTTATTGATGTTCAATATCACTTTGTGAGAGACATGGTTGAAGAAACAAAAGTGTTGCTGATGAAGGTGGACACTTAGAAGAATGTTGCAGATTCATTAACAAAATATGTGAGCATTGAGAAGTTCTATTGGTGTACATGATCTATGGGAATTGATGCCCTGGATTGTTGACTGTGTAACCCTGTAACCCCCTATATGCAAATAAAACAACAAGTGGGAGAATGTTGGGTATGTGTTATATTTTTTGGCGTTTTTTATGTCCGTTTTTGGGTAGTTTTTGACACATTGTTTTCGCCAACGATTTTCTAATTCCAATTAAAGAATTAAGTTTGTTGACTAATCTAGGTCAATGGATTAGGGGTTTTGGATGCCACAAGATCTTATATATTATATTGTATTGTAAACAATGAAGATATGATGAATAGAATATTAGAGCTGCGACTCTAAAAAAATTGTTGGTTTTCCTGGTTTGGGTTTCCAGGGTAAAAATCTATGTGTAATGTGTGTGTGTGTGTGTGCCATTGTATCGTTTCTATTTTTATTAAGAATCTGTTTGTAGTAAATAATTGTACAAGGTTAAAATCTACAATGCTCTCCTTGCAAGTGAAAGCCTTGGCAAGATGGATTGCCCAAGGTACTATGCAGTAGTGAAGGGAATGATTGAGCCTGGAGAGTGAGTATATCAAGGAAGAGGAAACTCAAGAATGTGTATGACATGGTGGTCAAAATCATAAGGGTGTGTCGAAAAGGACAATGGGTTGAATTCTTTCTCATGACATATTTGTGAAGCACATGGTAGCCATACATATAAGTGTTTCTTATGGTTAAAAACTCACTCTTGAATAAATGTTACATCATGGAATTGAGGATAAGACAATTATTATATGATAATGGCTATGATGTGTATGTTTTCATGATGGTTGTATAGGAACAACTAAAGAATGAAGACATGAATCAAATGCTTGGAATGAAGAGCACAAGAAGGAAGAAGAGCTCAAGAATAAAGGCATGGAAGAAGTAAAGTCTAGTGGAATTGTTACATATCAGAAGAAGTTAAGAAATATCTAGAAGATGTAATGTGGGAAGCACATCTCTAACTATTTGACAGTTTGGAGATTCCATTATCATAGTTGGAGTTCCTAGAGCCATAGCTCTGAGACTTCCTGTCCAACCTTGTGTTAGAGCCCTGGAGGGATGTGGTATAGCCCGAGGGACTGTAGAGTGGAGAAGGGGGTACACTTCCTTGGGTTATTTAGGTTGAGGGGAATGAGAGCCCGTTGGTTGAAATTGACGTGGGAATCGACAAATTGTGAAAGTTGTTAAAACTAGTGTTCCTAGAGCCACATCTATGAGACTTCCTAGCCTGCCTATGCTGGAGCCCTAGAGAGAAATGGTATAGCCTAAGGGAATGCAAAGAAGAGAAGGGGGTGCACTTCCTTGGGTTGTGCAAACTGAGGGGAATGATAGATTATTGGTTGGAATTGCTACAAGAATTATAAATTTTAAAATCATTGCGTATGGTTTCTAGGCCAGAGTGCCTATGTATATATGTTTTGGGCCAAAGTTTCTATGTGTGTGTGTGTGTTTAGAATGGAGTGCTGATGCATACATGTTTTAAGCCAGAGAGCCTAACATTATAATATGTATGTACACCTATATGGTGGTGTGCATTGAGGACAATACAAAAATAAGGGGGAGGGGATGTAACATCCCCAGTTTTTAATTCCCATAAATCATAATGTATTTGTGCAAAAATTATTTAGGCTAGTGAGTTGGTATTGTTAGAATATAATGGATGTGATCGTTTTACCATTGACAATATCACTATTGTCACCCAACCATAAGCCAAAGACACCCTCCGAGCACCTTAACCTTGACAAAGAATCACTCCGGAAGCAAAACTAGGCTAGATAGCCAAACAAAGGGTAGCGCACCTTTCCCCAAGGATAACACACCAACAAGAGATGATCAGATAGTCCAAAACCTAACCAAGAAACAATCCAAGCCAAACGTGATCTACTAGCTACAGCAACTGCAATGGAAACTCTCCTCAAACGTGCGCACAAAACTGGGCACTGCAGTGCGCACAAGTGCTGCTCTGTGATTCTGAGACTGCCTGCCAGATTGAAGACTGGCCTCTTGTATTTATAGTAATTCTGGCTAACTTCCTGGGACGACTTCTCATTCTGGGTATCTGTCTGTTCAATATATATTATTTCTTCTGGCCGACTTCTTCTCTTGGAGGCTAATAACCTAATATAAATTATCTTTTTGAGCCGACAAGTCTCCTAGGGTTATTAGCCAACTCATTAGGGTTTCTTCTTGCTTCTCGGAGTATTCTATTCTCGTCAGGTTTACACGTGGAGGTAAATACCTCCCACAACTACCATAATATCAACAGGTATGTCTCAGGCCAGAGAGCCTGTATTGATCAATATGGTTGAGGGATGAGCTATGTAAATTGTATAATGAATCGTTAATAATACACATCACTGAATGCAATATGAGAGGGATGGTAATGATGGGAGGGCTATGATTCTACAAGAGAGGGGTCTAAAGGGGGGTCCAATGGAAAACCCATGCCATTTGCCTAAGTTAGTGTATCATTACCATCTAATCCTCCCTTGGACTTATTAGATAATCAATCATTGAATTCGTGTAAAAGGTTGGGTGAGGGAGTCAACTCACCTAGTTATGACAACATGGTTTGAATACAAGCAAACACGGGGGAAGAGTGAGAGTTAAAAAATCCTCTTGGGGAAGAGTGAGAGTCAAGCAAGCATGGGAGAAGAAGGAAATTTGATTAGGAGAGAGGAAAATTTGTACAATGTTTATTTTTGGACATTAAGAGGGAGCCGTGTGCTGGGAAATGGCACCATCCATGCTAGCCATGGAAAGATAGCTTATTGGGTTGTGCTTGATGCTAAACATGAGGCTAGGTTCATGTAACATATTGAGTGAGATGTGAGCTAAATATGAGAATGAGGTTGTGGGCATGTTATTACATTTCCATTGATGAAATGTCTCAAGAGCCTTGATAAGGCTGCTGTGATCACTCCAAAGGAACAACTAAGAATTCCTAGAGTCCCCAGATTTGATATTTCTTTGCCAATATAGTGCATTGGAGCCATGGAAGGAAGTGAGAAGGCTCGAGGGTCTGTGTGGTAGAGAAGGGGGATCCCATTCCTTGATTTGTGTAGGTTGAGGGGAAAGAGAGTTAGTGGAATGGAATTGATGTTGGAATAAAACCTGGGTTTTTGGGCTGCTAAATGTGGAGAGTGGACAACCAAGAGGGCCAGACCTCCCTGTGGACTCATAGCCTCAGCTTGGGGCTGGCTTGTTGTTGAGAGAAAAAGAATAGTAAGCCTATAACTGGGAGGAACATCTTTCATATGCAACTAGTTGATAAAGATAAGTTTATGTTATGTTTATTATGTTAATTCCATTGTGTAAATATGAATATAAGAATGCTATGTTTTTATTGATTAAATCCATTCATGAATTTTAATATGTTGTTACATGCATGAGTAATTTAGCATGTTGCATGTTGTTATTTTTATTTGCATAGATCATTTAAATCCATTTTTAGTAGGCATGTATGTTACATAAAGCTATATGACTTAGAGAGGATCCCCAAGAACTTAGAACCTATCTCATTTATAACATTCACATCATTTCATACCCATCTCTATGTAGTGCGGGTCTCCCTTCATGTCATAAGGATTAGACTCACCCTCAAGATATCTACCCTGACTTTATGGATGAGCAAAGGCTTCTGATAGAAACTCTTGTAGGATCAACTCCTCTTCAATCCCATCCAAATGATAGATCTTATTTGGCACAAATCCTTAGAAAAATATATAGTCAAAGGGAGATAAGCTCTTTTATAGGATTCCCCCCCCAAAATGTGGATCAATGGTTGGAGGAGTCAATCCAACACCTTTAAAGAAAGGTCAATAATTCTTAAATAATTAGTTTTGAATTTAGTAACCATGATTTTCATCTTTGGAAGATATTGGATCATATTATGTATAAATTCTAAATGCATGGTTATACTGATGGATATCGAGCCACGTTATCTTAAATACATGACCTTGAGATGTAAATATGTCTTATATGGAACCTAGAGTGGAGCTCAAGGAATAAATAAACATGGTATAATTTGTGACTATACAACCAAAAATGTTAGTCCCGACATTTTTTATAAGCTAAATATGTATAAAATTTGAGCAATTTTGATGTATTTTAAGTGATGTAGTTATAAATTACTAACATAAACTACTAATATAGTCTAGGGATGAACATATATGACTAGTCATTCACCATGTGAATATAAATTAGTATTATTTATTACTTATATGTAATTTAGTTCTACTAGTATAGTCATTTTTGAGTGCTTTATCATGTTAATTATGATTTTTCATGTTGAATTAATTTTTGTAGTATGCATGGATGTGTCCATGCTTCACCACACCACACCCAATATCATGTAGTGGACATGCTTGTATAATATAATTATTTACTACATGAATTGCAACTCTTAGCCAACTACATATCATCCTTATTCCAACCATGATTGAAAATGTTGTTTCTCAAGTATTTGATCCAAGTTCAACTAACATTGCTTGGAGTGGTTGAGTTTTACATTTTGTCCTCAATCAACATTGTACTTTCCCCTAATTCAACATCACCAAATTGATATATGAGACCCATTTGTTTGTAGGAAAATGGATTGCACAATGATTTGAGTGCTTAGTCTATGGAGGTGTACATACCCTACCGGACCCCTTTGAATTTAAACCTATGACCTCCAAAGATAAAAAAAACATGTGCTAAAACATATCATTGGGCTCACTCAAGTTGTCTGGTGCCATTTATCCAGCTCTGGATCCAATTGTATATAGGTATAATTGTAATGATAAGATGTATATACATTATATTATTATTATTATTCCATGAAATACATATCCCGGGGAAACCCATCGGGCACTTCCCCTCATTCCGAGTATGGTACCTAGGGTAAACTAGATTCTTCAGAGCTTAAGGCCAACACAAAAATATAGTCATTAAGAGCTCAATGTGTCACTTGCAAGAATTGATTCCTGGTGTGGAGGATAACACTCCTACTCTCGATCACTTGGATTATACCCAATTGACATATTATAATGTATTATATGTTCAATTTTATGCATTATAATAGATATAACTTATATAGAATATCATAAAATATATAAGTTGTATTAAACAAACAAACAAGAAAAAAAATTGATATTTTATATAAGTTACAATATTAAAAAACCAAAATCAATTGAACAAAAACACAATAAACATTTTATTTCTCCCCCACTTTCCCAATCAAACCCTCAAACTAGTCGATAAAACTAGTGGGGAACATGATGTTTTTAGCACCATAGTTGGAGATAAATATATCATGTGAATGAGTGGGGAGTTGCAAGTAATGGGAATTTGAGCACCCATTTTGATATTGGTTGGGGGAGAGGTCCTCAAGAAACCCATTTTGTAGCATGGTAACAATTATTGAAAGAATCAGGATTGATGTCAACTCTTGTATTCATTTTGGGTAGATATTTGTTTGGCCTTAGGGTTTTCCATTGGAGGATGTTGGTGATGTGAATCTTGAGGATTATTATGGGGAGGTTTATACATGGAAACAATTTATTCAGTACGGTATCACCAATGGACTTCAAGATGTGGATTCCATGTTTATTACACTAGAAAGTCAAGAATTGAGGCATTTGATATTAAGTTTGATTCCCATGATCCTCATGTTTCATTGCCTCGAGGCATCATGACCCCTATGAACTAACTCATTACTCTGATCCAAAGCCCGACATTCTGGGGGTGCATGATTCCAATAACAATCAACATGATGGCCTCTGATATACTCATGGGCTATTGGGCAAAAATGATTTTGTGGGAAATTTGGGGTTATGTTTCTATTTTCTTTCTAGGTTACATTGTCTAGTGAAAACCCCTCGAGTAATTCCCCTCATTTTAAGGATGATACCCCGGGTAAACCCTAGAATCTTCAGGGAGAAAGGATGGTTAATAATAGGGCTCAAAGCCATTACAATAATATACTTATTATGATCTCAACATGTCACTTGGAAGAATTGAACCTAGATGGGGATGATAACAATTCCTCCCAACCACTCAAGCCTAACCCAATTGAAAATTATGTTTCTATTTATCCTCCCATTATGCATAATATTGAATAGACATAGTCATAGCCATTCTTGGATGAGAAGGGTTTGCACGTCAATGTGGGTTGTTTGGTGAAGTTTCTAATCTCTTAGAGGTAATTGAAACCAACATTGTTTGAAAAGATTCCACATTCAAGTCATTTGATGGTTGATGGGGGATTTTGGACAATGTAGGACATGATGTTCATAGTTGCATGGCTTCAGGATCTGTTAGTTGTGGGTTATCTTCAGCCAAGGTTGATGACATTGGAGTTGGATATGGAAAATTCAGTTCACTTTCATGGGGATCATAAAGAATTTGTTCCTTTGAAACTTCCTTTGGTCCATATCAGAGTAGAGGAAGGCCTCTCCATGAATTTTGAGATTGGAAACCCTATTATATGAAGGAAATTTTATGGGAACATAGTGCTTATTATGCATTATAGTGGACCTCTCAATCATACTATTATAGGGTGGAGAATGTTGTATGTTTGCATATTTAAGAGTGTGGTTGTGGTCTCTAAATAGAGTACTTCATATAGAGGAGTTTAATATGGTGAATGGTGGTAAGTCTACAAGTGAGTTTTTTTAGATAAGTCAATGATGTTTTGCAAACTTGTGTTCGTTCCTTTATGTTGTGCATTTGTCGTTTGCCATTTTTATTTATGATTGTATTTTTCTATGCACCCACAATGTGAAAATTATAATTCTTTACACATTCATTTAGGGACATAGAATCCAATAGACCATAAATGAGCATGGTTAAATTAAGATTTAACGTGCTCTTAAGCCACTTGATTTTATCATCTCGATTGGCCCACTTTTTGTTAAGGTGATCAACAATTAGATGATTTGGATTGATCATTAGAATACATATTTTAGTTCGATAGTCCATAAAGGGATTTCCATATAACAATTTTTAATCCTTCCAAATTGATCCTCGAGTGTCCAAACTCATGCTGAACAAACTAAAATCAAGAATGATCTTACAAAGTTGTGTGAAGATGTGTCTATTAAAAACATGTAGTTAGTGAGAACAATTAATATATCTCCATAGTAATTGATGATCCACCTCTTTGTCCCACATATTGTTAAGGGTGAAAATCCTTCTCGAGAAATTTATTTCCTCTATAAAAATGATTTAAACTAAATTGGCCTCTATATAAGGGGAAGGTCCAAATGAATCTTTTCACTAGATCCCATCCACTTTTCAGTTTTTCAAATTCTCAATGTAATCATTTGGACACTAACTACCAATCCTACCAAATCCTCTTAAGGATACCTAATATGGAAATTTGGAGAGCTACAACTCCACCAACTATATCGCAAATTCAAAGAAATTTTTTTATGCCCCCTGCATGCATGTAGCATTGTAAACATGATGTCATATAAGAATTTTCCACATAGTAGACCAACTCATTTCCCTAACAATCCATTTGGTTTCTATCACTGTCTTTTGATATCATATATCAAACAAACAAGCTCTTGAACCTCCCTTGAAAAAGCATAGTGCGCCATGAGATTAGTGACATACCCCTCTTCCTCCCTAATTTACCCCTAAGAATCATTTTAGAATATTTTTGATCTTCCTATGGCCTAAAGAAGTAGAGATGCAAGAGGAGTAGAAATTGGCTAACTACCATAATTATGTTTTCCATAGTTTTTTTTGTTTGCTCGTTTATCCATGACTTGAGTGACTAGCCTATGGTCTAAGAAAATATAACACCTTGTTTTCCCCAAATCTATAATTATGTTTAAGACTTCATGCATTATAATTGATGAAGACTGTAATTATGTTTATGATAATAGAAACACCAATCAATTGACTGAGAGGGAAGCCTTGCAGTACTAGCCATGATACCATGAGTGGGAGCTAGTGAGGGGGAAGATGTGAAGTTTTAATGAAGAAAATAGGAAGCTTTCCCAGAAACCCAACTTACACTTGCAAAACCTTGAATTCCTAACCTATCCAAAGTAACATGTTCACCCTGACCACAAGAAACCCGTTAATGGTATTCAGATCGGGTAGTTGGAGAAATTATAAATACCTTCATAATTGTACTCAGAAGAGTGAAGGGTCGGCTACATTGTCAACCATAAGTATGTAGAGTTACCCTTTTAGTTCGAGAGTTGGACCACTGGGAGTTTTCTTCTAACATAAGCAAGTGGG
This sequence comes from Picea engelmannii, assembly GCA_009831015.1. Taxonomy (NCBI): domain Eukaryota; kingdom Viridiplantae; phylum Streptophyta; class Pinopsida; order Pinales; family Pinaceae; genus Picea; species Picea engelmannii. The sequence goes on along the minus strand of ML786905.1, from coordinate 281,197 downwards.
GATCCCGAGGAACAGAGAGAATGTTCTAGAGGAGGAAAATTAATGAGGAGGACAAAGGTGACACACATAATACACGAAGAGACAAAGAAAATTCATTCCCAAATATGGGTAACCAAACTCACAAACAAATGGTAATGCGAATGAGAAGACTAAGCTCACATATACAAACCTGAGCAAGAGAGAGAAAATAGGAATTTTTCTTGAGGAAAGTAGGAATATTTCCTGAGACGTGAATGGTCACCCTGGAAAAAAGAATACCCATATCCATATTGGAGCTGAGAGGGCCGCAAGTTGGTGCTTGTTGGAAATAAATGGAGATTGGTAAGGGGAGGTTGTCGAGTGATTGTGTAGAAAATAAGGGAATCCCTTATGCAGAGGAAATCCATCTAGGAAGGTGCTTGGTAAGTTCGTGGAGGTTCTAAGCTAAGTGAGAAGTGGGGAATTTTTGTGTAATATTCCAGATATAAAAAGTATGAAAAACAAAAATAAATAGCTAGAAATGGTAGATGAACAAAATAATAACCAAAACGAAACCACAATAATACCAAAATGATGCCAGAATAATACCAGAAAGAACACTTTGATTACTAAGAGAAATTTTCACTTTCCTCTTTGAGGGGGAAACCTCCCACAGAGTAGATATCTATTACAATAATATCCAAGACAAGAGTTCTCATACCCTCGACTCCTATTTATACTAAATATGTCTATCAAAAGAACCATCTAGAGGAAGATCCTTCTAGAAGCGAAAGCTTCTATTAAGTCTTCTCACATTAGACTTGTTCTTCCTTATTGCTAGGCCTTATTAATATTGACCTTTATTACATGGAAATATATTATTCTACTTATGTGAGGGGTTAGGTCCCTAACATGTCCTCCCCCTTAAAAACAACCTTGTCCTCAAGGCTTGAGATGGGGAAATTGATGCATAATGGTAGCTGGTTTCCAAGTGGCATCTACTAGAGTTGTATCTTTCCATTAGACTAACACTTCCTTGATGGTTCGTTGACGCAGCCGACGCTCACGCTGGTCCAAAACTTCTTGTGGTTGTAGCCAAATGGAGCCTTCTTCATCCAACTTGGGAAGGTTGGTTTGAGTTTGGCACTTAGTTCCAATAACCTTCTTTAAGAAGGAAACATGAAATACAAGATGGAGCTTAGAATGACTGGGAAAATCTAACTGATAGGCCACCTGTCCCACACGCTTGAGAATAATATAAGGAGCATAAAATTTTGGTGCCAGTTTCTGACAATGGTCAACCTTGAGGGAATTTTGCTTGTAAGGCTACAGTCGAAGAAACACATGATCCCCTTCTGTAAATTGACGTTCAGAGCAACCTTGATCTTCTTGTTGCTTCATGAGATTCTGGGCCATGACCAAATTCTCTTTGAGGGTATGGAGAATAGCCTCTCAAACTGTAATCTTTTGGTCAACCGCCTGGTCCTTCGAGACACCTGGAAAATATGAGAGAAATGAAGGTGGCTTTTGTCCATATACCGCTTCAAAAGGAGTCATGCGCATAACTGTATGGTACGAAGTGTTGTACCACCATTCAACTAGTGGTAACCATTGAGCCCACTAATTCTGCCTTTCTAATGAAAAATACCTCAAATATGTTTCCAAACATTTGTTGACAACTTCAGTTTGACCATCAGTTTAGGGATGATAAGATGTGCTGAGATGCAATTGGGTGCCTTGTAGTTTGAACAATTCTTGCTAATAATTGTTGGTGAAAGTTGGATCGCGATCAGAAAAAATAGAATGCGTCATGCCATGAAGCTTGAAGACCTGATCCATGAAAAGTTGAGCCATAGTGGATGTTGTAAATGGATTTTGAAGAGAACATACATGAGAATACTTGGAAAGACGATCAAATACCACCACGATGACTGATTTATTCCCCGATTTAGGTAATCGTATAATAAAATCCATAGAGATATCCCACCAAATAGCAGATGGAATCAGAAGCGGTTGTAGTATGCTAGGAGATTTGTCTGTTTCACCCTTGTTGCGTTGACACACATCATATTTAGCCACAAAATGACGAACATCCCGTTTCATACCCTCCCAGAAAAAAGAACGTATGACCCGGTCATAGGTTTTGGTAAACCCCAAGTGCCCAGCTGTGGGTGTAGCATGAAGCTCAAAAAGTACCATGGATTTAAGTTTTGACTGTTTACTTAAATACAAACAACCTTTGTATCGAATCTCAACATTGAGCCAAGAGTACCCCGGGGAAATTGGAGAATTGGACTGCAATTGTTGTATCATATGCGAACTTTTGGGATCGTGTGGCCATTCCTGGCGAACAACTTGGAGCCAATCTGGTACAATGAAAGAGAGAGAAAAGGAGGATCCTTCATCTTCATATGTTCTAGAAAGTGCATCAACAACCACATTGTTTTTGCCTTTCTTGTAAATGATCTAATAATCATATCCAAAGAGATTAGTCAGCCATTTTTGTTTCTCGGGGGAGGAAAGGTGTTATTCCAAAAAATACATGAGGCTTTGATGATCTATCTTAATTTGGAAGCGTTTCCCCAATAGATAAGGGTGCCAAAAATCCACGACATGTAGAATAGCCAACGTTTCCTTTTCATAGATTGATTTTCCCAAATTTCTCTCAGACAATTTTTTGCTGGTAAAGGCCAAAGGCCAACCCTCTTGCATAAGGACAATGCCAATTCCTTTCCTGGAAGCATCACATTCCAGGACAAAGGTCTTTGTGAAATCAGGAAGGTCCAGGACTGGAGTGGTGCACATGGCCATCTTCAAGGTTTGAAAAGCCTAAGCAGCCGTTGGAGTCCAAGGGAAAGAATTATTTTTAATGAGTTCAGTGAGAGGTGCAATAATCTTTGCATAATTCTTAACAAACTTGCGATAATAACCCGTTAAACCTAGAAATCCCCGCAAGCTTTTGAGAGTCTTTGGGTGAGGCCAATCTTGCATATCTGAAATGTTTTTAGGATCCACCCTGACACCGGCCTTGCCAACAAGATGACCCAAGTACTCGACTTTTGAGGCGCCAAAAGCACATTTAGATTGTTTGAGGAAAAGTTGGTGCTAAGAGAGTAGATGGAGAACTCGATCCACATGAGCAATATTGGTTGTCCAGGTTTTGCTATAGATGAGGATATCATCAAAGAAAAATAAGACAAAATGATGGAGAAAAGGATGGAAGACATGATTCACGAGGCTCTGGAAAGTGGAGGGAGAATTACACAAGCCAAAGGGACCAAAAAATCATAGTGGACCTCACGAGTTCTAAAGGCAGTCTTAGGAATGTCTTCCTCTTTCATACAGATCTGGTGGTAGCCAGAATGAAGATCAAGTTTAGTAAAGAACTAGGCGCCACTTAATGACAGGAGTGGGAAATTTTTCTTTAATAGTGAGTTTGTTGAGGGCGTGGAAGTCAGGACACATGTTCCAAGAACATTCTTTCTTAAGGACCATGACCACAGGAGAAGAGTAGGGGCTCGTACTAGGGCGGATAACACCCGCATTGAGCAGTTTTTTAACCATTTTCTTAATTTCGTTTTTTTGGGAAAAGGGGTGACAATAGGGACATATATTGGAAGGAAGGCTTCCTGGGACAAGGGGAATGGAATGATCATGAACACCATAGGAAGGAGGGAGTCCCCGGGGAGTGGAAAAAACCACTTGATGTTTAAAGAGAATGGATTGGAGGTCCTGCGGCATAGAGGGTGTCTCATTTGCTTGTATGGCATGGAGTTGGGAAATAATGCCAGAATGACCTTTTTTGAGCAGCTTTTCCATGCGATGGGAACTAATGATCTCCAGGGAACCGACAATGATGCCTTGGAAGTTGTAACTTATATTGTTGGCCCTCCTGGTCGAATTGCATGGTTAATTCCTTAAAATCCATGAGAATGGGACCCAAAGTCCTTAGCCATTTTGCACCCAACACAATGTTACAACCGCCCATGTCGATAGCAAACATATGAGATTTCAGGTGGTATTCACCAATTTGGAGACACACATTTTCACAATGCCCTCCACATTTCATGGACCCACCATTGGCAATCATGATTTGGAATTATTGACTACATGGATATAACAATTAGTTTCTTGGGCAATGCGACGATGAATAAAATTATGGGTGCTTCCACTATCAACAAGAATGATAACCTTCCTATGCTTGATGTAACCAATTAGCTTGAGGGTTTGGGGAGCAAAAAGGCCAAAGAGAGCATTTAGGGAAATGACCGATTCTACTTTGGGAGGGTCTGAGGGAGTGGTTATGTCAGTGGGTTCAGGTGACATAGACACAAGGGGAGCCTCAACATCCTCTTTCAAAACATCCTCTGAGATGGCCAAAAAAAGATTTTGTTTCTTACACTTGTGTCCCGTAAAATATTTGTCATCACAATTATAACAAAGACCTTTGAGTTAGCATTCAACTATTTCATCCCTGATCAATTTCTGGATCTTTAGTGGAGTAGAAGGGGGATCGGGAGTTACTGTTTTAGTGCAAGGAATAAAGGAGGGTTTTATGTTTTGAGAAGAGACAACCTCTTGTGCTTCCTTAGCTCTTTTAGTAGAGTCCACCCAAATTTGAGGCCGAGCCATGAGGGCATGAGCACGAATCTCATCCTTGAGGCCACTGATAAAACATTCTCGGAAAAAATCATCAGACATTGCCTCTGTACGAAAATCCAATCTCTTAAAAGTAGCTATAAATTCTTCCATGACGCCATATTGTTTCAACTTTGTCAAATGGCCTAAATGGTTGGTGTCAGTGTCAAATTGTTCATAAAGTTTTTCCACAAAGTGTGTCCAAGCCACATACCTTTAGCGATAATTTTTTCTCCATTGCCACAATTGCCAACGTTCTTGATCTAGATGGAGAACACCATACTGGAGTTTGGCCAACTCATCCGTAATGCCATACAAAAAGAAATAATGTTCCATTTGAGTTACCCTGCCAGTGGGATCCAATCCATCAATTTTTTTCACATCCACTTGTGGAAGGTGTAGGTCACGCTGAAAGTGATGGGGATGAAAATTCTGGGAATGAGAGGAAGTTTCACCTTCGGTATGCAAAGGTGGGCCATATACGGGAAGATCTGCAGGGATATGCAACTTGGCGTAGATCATTGTAGTGACAGATTCAAGCTGTGTAGTAATGTCTTGTTTGAGCTCTTCTTTGAGTTCCACGATTGAGGCAACGATGGAGGAATGCATCTTTTGATTGATGGTGGAAATATTGGCACTGAGTTGTCGCACTTCTTGTTGGGTTTCTGTGAAATTAGATTGCAAGGTAGTGAAGTGAGATTCCAAGTCTTGGCTAAGGGTGTGGGCCATGATGACTAGGGAACACGAAAAAGGGGTGGGTGGGATCACATAGAAAATGGGTTATGGGTGAAGTGTATCACAACAATCAGGGCGACGAGTGGAATCCAATAGGGTAAAGCCAAAATAAGGGTGTTGGAAGGGGGTCGGTCCACAAGTTTTTTTTTTTTTTTGCTAAAAAATGATAGGTATGACTGCGATAAGGGAAAAGAGAGAAATCTAATGGAACAAGTCTCAAATAATGGTGCCAACAAGATCCATAATTTATTTTTACTCCTGCGGAGTTATACTCCGATATGAAGAATACTGCAGTGATGAAATGCCCAAATGCTTAACAGGAAGAAATGTGTATAAATTTCGCAACTCGAATGCAGGAGATACATTTGCGCCACAATATATCTTGTCTATTCTATTATTGTTTTCGTCCCAAGGGTTAGGTATTCAAGGTTTCTATAGAGAAGGTTTTACCCTGTGCTATAGCTCTTTGATATACATGTGGGGTCCAACAATAGTACTCGAACCAATATCTCAGGGCACCAACTAAGGAGGCTAGACCGTGCCCTTAGCCGTACTACCTGACTACCCAGGTACTAGAGAGTATCTTCCCGAGTGTTGTTCTCGGTGACACTATAGCAGTCAGGCGACCAATCAGTTTATCTATGGAGGGGTTTAGGATATCTAGGCCGATCCGTATACATGTGTTGTCTGTTGCGCTACCACTCGAAGGGGTACCAACATGGGTTACAAGGGTTGCCAACAGATGTGTGCTTAAGTACCACTTGTATTTCCTACATGTATGAATCCCCGATCATGGGTTTATGCGCATAACAACATATCTATGTAGCTTAAAGACGTCAGAATATGTCTCTACCCTGAAAAAAATTAACCCACAATTTTCTGCCAAGGAAGGTGCTCTGATACCACTTGTAATAATCCAAATATAAAAAGTATGCAGAACAAAAATAAATAGCTAGAAATGGCAGATGAACAACAATATAACCAGAACAACACCACAATAATGCCAAAATGATGCCAAAATAATACCAGAAAGAACACTTTGATTATTGAGAGCAATGTTCACTTTCCTCTTCGAGGGGGAAACCTCCAGCAGAGCAGAGCTCTATTACAATAATATCCAAGACAAGAGTTCTCATACCCTCGACTCCTATTTATACTAAACATGTCTATCAAAAGAACCATCTAGAGGAAGATCCTTATAGAAGTAAAAGCTTCTATTAGGTCTTCTTACATTGGACTCATTCTTACTTATTGCTAGGCCTTATTAATATTGACCTTTATTACAAGGAAATATATTATTCTACCTACGTGAGGGGTTAGGTCCCTAAATTTTTTCTTTTTCTAGTGGAGTGAAGGAGAGTAACTTTCTTGATCCATTCCTTAACCTATTAGCCAACCAATGAGAGTCCCCTGATGGTACCATGTCTTGACACAAGGGTGATTTTCTATAGAAATACAAAAGTGCAACACAACCTATGGTTGGGTGGAAAGACATTCACCCTTGATCAATTTTCTGGTTGAGAATATCACTGAATATATAAGTGTTCTCCTGATATATCTATTGAATGTTTATTAGTGGTTATAAACTGTATTATATTCTTATTAATAGTCTAAATATGATGAATGGATGTTAATTATGAGTTTAAACTAGAGTAACATAATCTCCTCTTAAAAGTTTAATGAAGTAACTGTGATAATTGTGCATGGGAGGTTAGTGTAGGTCAATAACCTTGTGTTCTCCCTATCCCTTTAATGTAAAGTTTGCAGGATGTAAATATGTTCATTTGGGGGTCTTGGTAGAATGTTTCTTGCTTGTTGGGGAAGTGCGTTGAAATATTGAGGGAGTAGAGTCAGACCGTTGTAGGAAGATGTTGGGGAAGACTACAAATTTGGTAGGTCCAAAAATAATCCTTAAGCCCAGTTGAAATCTGTGTTTAAACCCAGAGGAATTGACAACCATTGACTTCGTGAGGATATTAGATATTGACCGTTCGTCGAAGATCTAGGTCTCGAAGGAAGTCTATCAGAAGGTGAAGCCTTCAGGAGAATCCATAGTACAAGACCATAATGAACTTCTGATGGGAAAGTTCTGAGATGATGAGAGCCATCAATATATTGGAAGGATAGGTTGACGAGATCAATATTGTAGATCCATTAAGTGCTAAGTTGACAATCTTGTAAGAAGAGCGAAGTTCAGGAAGGTATGGGAAAAGGAGCATACACAATTTTCAATGAGGAAAATTCGATGTTGAAGCCCGAGAGGGGAGAGATGTAGATCTGTTGGTACTGAAACCGATGGGATCTGAGCCATTGAATATGGTAATGATCCATTCCAAAGATATAATCCCACTAAAGAGGCATTGTCGGTTAATCACCAAGCGGATGTGAGATCCAACAAAATTTTCACTATTGGATGTGAGTGTCTAATGACTGTCGAATCTGTCGGATGATTTCTCACTCCGGAAGCCATGTGATCATGTAGAGTAGGTACTTTCCAATGGTGGTGGCTTGATTAGGTAGATATCATGGATCTGCGAGTGAGGTATCTCGATGAGATCTCAACCGTAGAATTTTTCTGTGGACCCCATCAACCAAGTGTTGAGTAGAGAGAAGGTGAGGAGTTAGCCATCACATAACTTTAAGGTTCCGAGTAAATCGGGACCGTTGATTTTCCAACATGATGATTGTTGGATTTGTTGAGAGGGAAGTAGTTGGAAAAGTGTGTCAAATTTGTTTGATCAGGGAGGTTTATTCCCTGGTCTATGTGGTTGAATTTGGCCAAAGGATTCACTCTGAGAGAGAGGGTGACAAGTCTAAGGACTTGTGGCTACCTCATCACACACACACACAACTATGCATTGCAGTGTAGATGATGAAGAGGAAGTCCATGTGTGTGACACGTGAGACAAAGATCGAATAGGGGATGTAAAATTGAGACCAAAATATTAGTGGAAGAGAAATTTTGACATCCCACCCACCTAAGTAGAGTTTAAGGGGTTGGGTGTGTTACAAAAACTGCAACCCAAGGGTCTCCAAGCCATAAAATTCACATGGGATTGCAACCGGCCTGGGCCACACTAACCCTTAGCATGGCTATTTTTTAGGTGTCTCCTCCCATCTAGCCAAATTTCGAACCTGAGTCGCCTTATGAAACAAGTCCCATTGAAACCAATTGTGCTAGTGGGATTTGGAAATTTTGTTTGCCATAGTTACTTTACTTATCAATGGCATATTTTAGGAAAACCATCTTCATTATTTCTATCCATGTGATTTTTTATTTTTGGGACCCACTCCTCATTCCTGTAACATAATCACTTCTTTGAAATCAGTCACAAAGGAAAGACTGGAAAATCACAAAGACATTGAGATGGAACTTATAAACCACTTTATCTAATTGCTAATAGATCCCTGGGAGGAAAAATAAGGGGCTATCAACAACACAATAAGTTTCATCCCTTTACTAGTCTCCCATGAGAAAAATATAAGTTTGATGTGAACAATGTATTTTGAGGAAGTATCACAAATTGTTAATGAAATGGCCTTTGGGAAAATCCTGGACCAGATGGATTTACCATGGATTTCTTCTAGGCTTGTTGGTCAATGGTTGGAAGAGATGTATGGGAAGTTGTGGAGGAATCTTGATCTTTGGGGGGTATTTTACAAGCCTTCAATTCAATGTTCCTTGTCCTCATCCCCAAAGAGAATGTAGCCAATACATTAAATAAATTTCACCCAATCTTGTTGTGCAATGTCATTTACAAAGTTATCTATAAAGTAATTTACAATAGGATAAAACCCATGATTTCTAAAATTACCTCCCAAGAACAAGGGGGATACATCGAAAGAAGGCAAATCCTGGATGGAATAATAGTGTCACATGAAAAAAATCACTCCATGAAGGTCAATAGAACCCTAAGCATGTTGATCAATTTAGACATGTCTAAACCTATGATAGGCTCATGTAGAATTTACTTGGACAAATGTTAAAGTCCTTTAGGTTTTGTTCAAAATGGATCTCCTAGATAAGAAACCTTGCCTCATCATTTTTCTTCTTATACATCTTTATGGCAGAGGGCCTAGGAATAAGTCTCAAACAAGCCATGGAAGTAGGCAAGCTCAACGGGATTAATATTCACCAAGACACTGATCCTTTACCCCAACTTCAGTTTATGGATAACACCATGCTCATGGGAGCTCCAATAGTTCAAGAGGTCAAATACCTAAAGCAAATCATGAACACTTTCATACTAGCCTCATGCACTATGATAAACCAAGGTAAGTCATTCGTTTACTTCTTTAACACTCCCATGAGAATTCAAAGAAATATATCCAAGATCATGGTCTTCTAAAGAGGAATCCTTCCGTCCAAATACCTAGGAATTCCCTTGATAGATTGCCTTAATAAACTTGTTAAGCCTTATACAAAGCCCCATGTTATGTATAAAACTCCTTATTAATCCCCTTATTGAATTATTACATTTCTAGTGTTATATTTGTATGTAGGCTAGAACCCTTCATCACACCCTTTGATTATAATTGTACCCTTTGTCTCATATATATATATATATATATATATATATATATATATATATATATATATATACCAAGGAGGCCTAGTATTAGGATCATCATATCTCATTTTGTACATTCAATATATTTTAAAAGGAGGTTTCTCCCTTGAAGTGGATTGTTACTCATTTATTTTTTACCATTCTCAAGGTGTTGGTTTTGATCCAGATGGATCTTGGTGGCCATCCACCTTTTCCACTGAATCAAAATTTTTGAGTCCGTGGTTTTGATAAACCATGATATTCACCCTTTTGACGGGGAATGTAATGTAATGTCATCTCCATTTGTTAATTACAACCATCATATGTACATGCCTACAATTTTAATGCACCAGATCCCATAAAAAATCCATAGTTAAGCACGCTTGGGATAAATTAGTACTGGGATGGGTGACCTCTCAGGAAGTCCTAGTGTTTTACGTGCATATGGAATTTTGTAAACTTAAACCAATTTATCCCACATGCATCATGGAAATTATTCACCTGCCACTCTCTCATATATAATCGACATGAAGGAGTTCCTTTGAGCATGCAATGAAGTGTGATGCAATGCTTATTGCAAATGAGTGTATCTGACATCTCATTCTTTCCAAAGATAAGCTACCACCATTATATCTAGTTTGTGTTCTACAATATTCCGTTATTCATTAATAGAAGTTGGGTTTCATTTTTTTTTGCGTTCTCTACTAGATTTTCATTTGTACTTCATTTTGTTCTCAATATAATCCAGATTAGTGGTATCAGAGAAGTCTGCTCATAATTTCTCAGTGCATGTCTCCGATGAGGTTAGGGTATAGAGAGTTGGGTCTCGATATAGTTTCACTTGGGGATGACCACTCTCACCAGCCCAAGCAAGCTCCCATGGCGGAAGAAAAGAGAGTTGACAAAACAAGAGATCCTTTCAAGACATTGCTTGAGGAAGCCCTCATGTGACAGAGGAACAAGACGATGGCCAACTTCACTCAGATCCTTCGATGACTATTGATGGCAGCTGAGGCATCTTCGACAAGAAACCATTTTGGAGGTACGATGCCCTTCAAGGTACATGTTAATTTTGATATCCCCTTATTTGAAGGCCAGATAGATGCATATTCTCTAGAGAAATGGTTGAATCTTCTAGATGGTTATTACTATGTCCATAATTGTTTTTGATGGTTAAAATATCACCTTCGCGCTCCTTAAATCCCTTCTCCATGTCAAATATTGGTGGGAAGGTTACTAAAAGAGGCACACCATGGATGAATCTATACCATTTGGGAGAGAACCCACCTCGGTGACCTTTGTGGATGCCCTCAAGGAGGAGTTCTACCCTGTTGGAAGCTATGATGAATAATATATGAGGTGGATGACTTTACATCAAAAGAGAGACCAAAAAGTACTAGAGTACACCAACATCTTCCATACCTTGTGCTCAAAGATGGGTATCAGAGACTCCAAGTGGCACCTAGTTTTGAAGTACTATAGTGGCCTACAATGGTACATCCAAATAGAGATGGATTTCTTGGATATCTGTTCATTGGGAGCTGCTTATCGATATGCTATCAAAATTGAGCATAAATTTAAGAAACAAAATAAGTGAGAGTTTGGGTCTACAATTCCACAACATTAAAAGCATGATGATGGTGGCACTAACTCATAGAATAAGGGGTAGAGATAGGAGACCAACCTCAAGATAGCCATTCCAAGCCACAAGACAAGAAGGGTAACATGAAGATGAAGAAGGGCACTGGAAAGTGGTGTGAGTTCCACAATTTCCCCTGTTACAACACTGATGAATGCCGCTTGAAAAAATCATTGGTGGTCGAGCTTAAAGGAAAGGAATCATAACATGACTTGAACTTTGCTTTAGAGCACAATAAAGGGAAATATATCATCAATGTAGAACCCACTGCTACCATCACAACCACAACAATACAACCAAAAGAACCAGATGAGCTTGGGGAGGGGGAGAGCTACTTCCATTCACAAATGTGGGTGAAGGGGAGTCCACTACATTTCATTATTGACAATGGAAGTCAGAATAACCCGATATCAACTAAGATCATCAAAGTAATGAAGCTGTTGATAATTCCACAACCCCAACTGTACACCATTGGATGGTTGAGTAGGGGACAAGACTTTCACGTCAGCTAGAAATATCTCCTTCCCTATGACATCAAGCGCTTCAAAGATGAAGTATTGTGTGATGTTACCCCACTCGAAGTTTGTGATGTTCTTTTAGGACAACCATATATGTGGAAACATCACATTGTTTGTGAGTCTTGACCCCATAGTATCATTGTTACTCTAGGAGGTCATCTCTACAGGGTACCAAAGGTAGTTTTGATTACTACCATTTCATTGATCTCGAAAAAGCAGTGCCACAAAGTTATCTCTCTGACCAAAAATATTGTCCTCTTCATGATCTGATCAAAAGGTGAACATAAAGTCATTGCAACCACCACAACTTCGACCCAAGACCTTTCTATACAACATAAGCAGGTTAACAATATTGTAGAGGAGCATGAATATATTTTTTCACCTACAAGGGTGCCTCTACACTGGCAAGTCAGGAATTCCATTGACTTGGTGCCCAATGCTCCCTTACCTAATGGTCCAATCTATATATTCTCCCGTCTAGAGAATGAGAGTCTTCCATATGTTCAACATAGATCTATTGTCCACGACCCTTTTCATGTGTGCTTGGTGGTCGAGCCATTATCCCCCATTGATTTAGCTCTTCCTGCTGCATCTTCATCGACATAGTCCTCCCACACTCAGACCAAGGTAGACCATGAAACTAGATTTGTTGAATGAATCCAACACCTCCAAAAACATGTTCATGACATCCTTCAACATGATAATGCCAAGTATAAGCAAGAAAACTACTTTAGCAAGGCAAGCGACTCAACATGGTTAATATTTAACAAAATTTTCTCCATCTCTCAAGGGAACTTTATGCAATAGGGACCATTGCTTCCTAAGGGGGGAGGATTGATCCATGTGAAATTTTTTTGGAGGGCCAACTATGCTAGGGATATAGGGGAGGAGACTCTCATTCATATGGAGGGTTCTTTCTAGGGACCTCTAATATAGAACAATTCATGTCACCACAAATAATTAATACTGCAACAGTTGTTTTTGGAAATCAGAGAAGGAACATCTACCCTATTCTAGGATCACTCTTAGTAGCATGAGAGAAAACTAGAATAATATGAATCTTTGCAAGAGGAATGAACCACTCTTCAAGCCTCGAGGTGGAACACTATCCACCAATATTGGGAGAATATTCTAGAACTCACTCAAGACTCATACCATATCTAGAAATCAGGAGCACTCTAGCCAATTGAATTGAATAAGGAATCACATAGAAATCTATAAATCCATCTAAGGGTAATGATAATTAATTTTAGACAAGGCTCGAACATTCTCAGATGGGGAAACCAAGGGGATGGAAACTTCCAGGTCAATCATGCTTATTCCATGGATTCCAAACATAATGGCCTCAACATAGAAATGTTATGGCAACAAACGTGGGATCTAGAACTCTAGCTGAAAGTCTTAGCCTTTCTCTGGCCCCTAGCCCCCCAAAAACCCTAACTTGGGATAAACTCTTAAGACATGGCTTTAAGGGTCCATCCTTCTACCATATGTGTAGAAATGAAGGGGAAACAACAGAACACCTTTTTAATGCCTTCTCAGAAGAAGGCTGCATATGGGAGAAAATAGATGAATTATTTAGACAATCTTATATAAAAAGGAACAACATTTCCCAAACATTGGAAATTGGTGAGTCGTCCCTTTTGAAAACCCAATTCTCAACAAATTCTGGATCCTCTTCTCAAGATTTCTTCTCTAGAAAATAAGGAAAGAATACAATCGATGTATCTTCAAACAATAGAAGCAGAGAAAAGATGACATATGGCATACCATTTAGGATAACATTCATGAGTCCATAAAAAATATCATGCGATTTGAAGAAGCCAAGCATCCCGAGGGAAACAAATTGATAATCTTCTCAGGGTGGGATCTCAATTAGTGCCTATTATATTCCACTCCATCTATCCCCAATACCAAAGTTTGATCTAGGGAAACCTGGTCTCAACACCCCCCTTCTCCTCACCCTTCACCCCTCCCATCACTTCATAAATCTCAACTTTGATGGGGCCTTCAAGCGTATCCCAAGGCCCTTAAGAGAGATGTTTGTACTTGAATGAATCTAAGAGTAGACATGGAATGAGTGCACTACTAATGAACACTTCTAGATTCCAATGAAAATAAGGAACACGATCCTAAAAGAAACAAATAGAGGGGGTGGTAACATACTTAACACATAGGCACGGAGACAAATAATAGGACCACAATTTTTCAACAGAAATACCACATTTTTTCAAGGGAAGAAGACATGAAGATCAATAATTTTTAAAATTTGGGTCTCACTCTTATAGGATCTAGGTGGGAGGATTTGGAAATCAACTAATTGGAAACCAGTGAAATTTTCATCCAATTGTAGGACCAACATCTCTAACAGGGCATTCAACATTCATAAGTAATTGTCTTATGTATTGAAAACCAAAAAGCACTTAAAGAACATACCGAGATAATCAAGTTATGCCAATAGTCTTGGGAGATAGACATTATTTGCCCCATATATCTTAGTAAATGTTTGTTACTTTGTACGTTGAACATGTAATTAATGGAGAGATAGATTATATGGTAACAATAAGATAGACATATAAATTGGGAAATAATCTTTGACAAAAAAATAAAAAATCCTTGACCCTTCCAATAAATCACCAATAACTCTACAATTCCCCTTTCACATACTTTCCTAAATTGAATTAGATATGCCTAACATGTTTGTACCTTGTAGAAAACATAAATACCTCTCTATCCAAGACCCTTAATGTCATATATTTCTTATGACCCTATGAAGATTAACACAAGGAAGTGGTGCTTTGTTATGACCCTATAAGGGGTATATATGGTGTTAAATGCATATGAAATGGGTCTTAGATGTACATGTGATAGGGGTCTTCCTAATAGGTGATCCACATGCGTAATGAGTGAGAAT
>ML786905.1:238255-265703 GCA_009831015.1 Picea engelmannii | reverse complement strand
GAGAGAGAGAGAGAGAGAGAGAGAGAGAGAGAGAGAGTGAGTCATTATTATAGATTGTATGGAAATATGATTGGATATGGATATACTTAGGTTATTTGGAGGAATTTCTCCTAATTTATTATTATGTAAATAGTCTTTATTATCACTTTGGGAGAAATGATTCATGCTGATGTACATTTAACTCCATATGTTATGGCCCCAACATGGGTATATATGTAGTTCAACGCATATGTAATCATGTTATATGTACATGTAATAAGGTTCTACCTAAGAGGAGACCCACATCTGATGTAAGTGAGAATATGTATATATAGTGATCAATATATTCATCATTGTAGATATGGACTTATGATTTGGATATTTGGATGCACTAGGATTATTTCAAGGTTTTGATAATAAATTAAGATTTATTATGTAACTTGTCTCTATTATCACTTTCAAAATTATGCTCCACACTCATATTTGGTGTATTTTATTTGTATGTTGGTTTCTTATGCTATTTCGAGTACTAGTTCCTAACATTTGGTATTAAATTAGTTGATCCTCAAATCAACACTTTGTAAGAGATATCCGACCATTTTTTCTCTGATTCTCTTTTGGGACATTGTAATTGTGTGGGAATTATAGGGCTAGAAAAAGGAAAAAGAGAAGTATATCTAGTCAAAATTTCAAAATATGGTTTGCTACAATTTTAGAGTTATAGGCCATGTAAGTTAGGGTTTTTGTTTAGTCTTGAAACTATTAGAGAATCAAGTATTTAGATATATCAAAGAGATAATGATTGCAAGAAGAGGTGATGTTGAAATAAACCATTACAACACTTAAGCACATGCTAGCACATCACAATAGAATAATACATCAAAATGCATTAATATGGCATATGCTACCACACAATGTTTTTCACTGCACTAGATTAACCCATAGGGCCAACCTTTTATATAACCATGTTGTAACCTATTCCATTGAAGAGAGTGTTGAGATCAATTCCCACTCTTACGAATCCACTCTTATCCTTTCTTTTCCACTCCTTGGAAGACTCATGATTGTGATTAGACTCATCGTAACAACATTCGGCCTTCCGAATGGTGTCTTCCGACGTATTGGGTTTGTCAAACTCAATTCGATCCTGGTATGACTATGGTAACCCACTGATAAAATGCTAGATTCTCACCTTCTCATCCTTAAGGTAGGGAACATACCTCAACAAATCCATAAATCTTTTTTCATAAGCATCGAAGGTAAGTTGCCCCATCTTAAGCTCATAGAATTACTTTATTTTGTCGTCATAATAATTTTCAGATAGGTAAGCTTTGAGAAAGTATATCTCAAACTGATTCTAGTTTATTTTTCTTTCCTTTATCCTTTAATGATTTCCTTGAGGTATTCCCACCAAATGGAATCCCCTCCATTCAGGTTAAACACTGCAATTCTTGCCTTGGTATTGTTTGAATAATTATGTACTCAAAAGTTATTTTTCAAGATAAATAGCCATTCTTCGACTTCCTATCCTTTCTTTATTTTTTCATCAAACATAGGTGGCTTAGCCTTCTTGAATTCTCTAGTCTAAAAAATCTGATAATTCTTCCTCTTTCTCTTCTTAGAAATGTTGGTTTTCGTGCCACTATTGGAATGTCCTGTTGAAAGAGTATTTCGACTAGAGGACTCCATGGGAATGCCTCCAATCGATTCACCTTTATTGGTACCCTGATGATTCCTTTTGGAACAA
The DNA here is from genome assembly GCA_009831015.1 of Picea engelmannii. Taxonomy (NCBI): domain Eukaryota; kingdom Viridiplantae; phylum Streptophyta; class Pinopsida; order Pinales; family Pinaceae; genus Picea; species Picea engelmannii. The sequence continues at coordinate 263,977 of ML786905.1, read as the reverse complement.
ATCCTTCATGCTTAACTGTGAACCAGTCCATGCTTTTGAGAATTCGAAGGGGTTTTCAACCTCTCCGACTATTGTAATTTTTCATTGCTAGTGCCTTGCTACAAATGTTTTTGAATTTCAGATAGACTCTGCAGTAGAACTGCATTCAGATTTGCCTATTTAGCATGGGATCTCATAATCCTCTCATTATATGCCTTCATACTTCTCACAGTGACCATCAAATCTGGAGGGGTTTCCCTATCCCTCCAACCATTAGACTCTTCATCTCTGAGGTGTGAGAGGTCATCCATACATTTGCACTACACCATTCACTTTTGTGAACTTTTCAATTCATCCTACGTGTTGAAAAAACAATTACCATTATCATTTCATGTCATTATTTTGAATCATGCATTACAGACAACATAAAATCCTTTTTTAAACAATCTTGAGAGGTCTCGTTGACCCATTCAAGCCCAGAGTTTGAACTCTGCTCTAATACCACTCTGTAGCACACCCAACCCCTAAGTGTCATTTTAATGGACGTGGCATTATAATTTTCAATTTTCTTGACTATATTGAATCCTTTATTTCATATCTCCATCATCTTCTTGTCAAGAGATTTCCAACAACGATAATTTCACTCAAAATTGAGCTCTAGAATGAAAGTTACGACCTTTTGAAGTTCTTTGGTTTTCTACCTCTATTCTACCGACACATGACATCCATGTGACACCTCGTCACACTTTCCATATGACATGGTGACAATGTAGCACCAATGTGGCACCTTTCTAAACTGCCACAGGTAAATTTCGATCCACACAGGCCTACCTTCAATATCACTGAGACTTTCTTCCAGCGCACTCATCACTCACCTTTGACGGATATGGTATTGGAGAATATTCCCTTTCGCTACCATCCATTCGACGTTCAAAACGTTCAGGAAATTTTATTTCTCCAAATGTAGGGTATTGAGGAATATTCCATCTACTCTATGGATGGTGTAGAAACACGTCACATGGTTTCCCAACCAACGGTTGAGATCTATCTGACTCCTAAATTGCACTCGTCCAACTGGACCCCACTCAACTCGTCAACCATTCATCCATCACTCTAAGGACATCCAAGCTTCCTTACAGGAAATCCACATCCTCCTCGACTTTAATACTTTTCCTTGTAGCTTAGGAGAAACCTACGACAGATCGACGACTTCCGTCAAACCTCTCTCATTCATATAGATATATGGTCAATATATTCCCTCCACTGTAATTTCACATCAATGCCTTGGAGGAGTATTTCGAATCCTTCAGATTCATACTCCGAAAAATAGTCAAATCTGTACCCACTAGACTCACACTTAATCCAATCGACTAATCGACTGTTGACACACGTCTTCACATGGTCACTCCCAGTCAACACCGGGCTAACTCTCTCTTGACTTGCTAAGTGTGACCGTAATTATCAACGATTGAGGATTTATCTCACAGGATTCCAGATCTATGGCCCACACACACTCAATTTTAGAGTCTCTCGTTTAGGGTTATTCTCATGGAAAATGAGATTTCCTTCTGAAAACCTCACTCCGAAAGATCCATTTTAGAGTCTCTCATTTGGTACCTTTCCCATCACTCTCAAGGGTTCTCTCAGACACTTTCACTTCGAAGAACCCACTAGTTAACGATCCCTATCTCTTCTGATCAATGAATATTGTTCTACGCTGACTAACACAGGTATTTAATGAGTTATAACAGTTAGTTTCAAGGAATTAACCATTTTTCGAGTTCTGCAATACTTTAATCCTAACTTTTGAAGACTCGAAATAAATTCTACGACCATTACAAACTGTCAAAATTAAGGTTAAAAAATCACCAGGGAAATATAAAGTATTTGAGCCGGTAGAAATTCACCCTTAGTCGTTCTCATGATTTAACAATGTAATAATAAACATTGCAACATAGCTCATCTCACAAACATTCAAATTCATGGATTTAGTTCATAGACTTTCACTTAAATTCAAACATGTGTGCATTCACATGAATATTCCATTCATTAGTATTCAGATATATCATTCACAGTCAGATTCAATACAAGAAACGCTTATCTAGTAAGAATTATTCCAATACAATTGACTAAGAGAGGATGCCTTTCCTCCCAACCTTAGGCCTTGCTGTAGAGTCACTTCCTACAACATGCCACCCCCATTCCAAGCCATGATACCACCAAGGAAAGTGACTCAGCAAGGTTCTGAGTCTGTGATGATCCAGGAAGGTTACTCTCCTTCCTCCTCTGACACAACAAAAGTTTCCACCTCCCTTTGAGCTTTAGGTCTCTACAGGTTTATTAGGTGGTTTCTCAACTAGATTTCCTTTGCAAAAGGGAGTCCCTTCTCTACTCAATAGTCCCTCGGTGACCTCCCCTTACCAGTGCTGATTTCTTTCCAGTAAGTACCAAGCTACAACCCATTATCGCTCTAGTCCAAGAATCTAGGTCTTCTCTGTTCAGGGTGATCATCAACAACTCAGACAAGCTTCCTATTTTCTTCCAGAAGGCTATTCTTTTCTTTCTCAATTAATACATCCACACTTTCATGCTCTTTCTTTCTCATCTCTAGGTCTTCCCTTTGGAATTATTTCATCTCTAGGTGAAATATATCTGTTTTGGAGCCTCTCCTCCTATAAAAAATTACCCTGTGTGTGTGTGCTCCTCATTCGGTCTTCTTCTCCATCCCCTCTCTATATCTATAGTGTCTTGCATGTGTAACCTGCAGTCTTCCCTTCAAAATCTAAAGGGGAAGTTTTGTGGTACATTCCCTGTCAATTGTTCAATCGACCATTCCCTCTCTGTATGGACCAACTACCATGGTCATTAACTACTCAACCACCTTTGCAACCTTCTCTTTAATGGTCACGTGGTCTCCTCATCAGTCTAGTATGCTGGTAGGTGAAGTTATTATGTTTGCAAGCATATAATAGCTTGCTGTGGAAGCTTCCTATTTTCTTCACTGACGCATCTCAACTCCACTTCACTCAATCATTCCGTTAGTCCCTCTGCCTCATCGATTTCCTCTAGTGTATCATGGCCAATACTTATCAAGGTCGTTCCCTCTCAATCAACAATTTTGTGTTTATATTAAATCAAAACACAATTACATGCCTCATAATGTTAACATATGAAGTTTGTGCATAATTACAATCTTGGGAGAAAACAAGGTTTTACAACAACTGTTATAGCTTTGATAAACAACATATATATATTAAAATACAATCTTGGTATTCAAGATTTTTGATGGGTGTTTCCATCACGATGCAAATATTTCCTCTACCAAAAACCATGTTGACTTAGATCACAAATTTTGAGATGCAAAAAAATCATTGTATGCCTAACTTCACATGCATGCCCACATCACATAAAATTTCATTGAAGCATTTAAGAAAACGTTTGGCATGAAACCTCAAGCTATATGATGTCTTCAAAACAAACTACTATATGTGCGCTACTTAATGCACTGATTGCATGTATAATATGCTCTCTAATCCATCTAAAAGAATGAATTCAAGAATTATAATAATAAAAACTCAGAAAATAACTATGTAAAAAAGGCATATCTATAAAAAATTTGGTTCCAAATTTTACATCTTAAAAAGAAACTTCTTAGTAAATAATTATGTAGATTCCTAGGGATTGTAATTCTCAAACAACTACTAACTTATTTGAATAGAGGAAGTCATTTATCAATGCCATTTTTTTACCAAAAAAATAGCGCATATGAGTTTTTCCCATGTAATTTCACATACATATTGCATTCTAATTGATTAAATACAACAACACATTCACTCACCAATCCTACAAGATTTTAATAGCAATCTCACAATCAATAACATAATTTCATTCATCACTATAAGAGAATACAAAGGAGGAGAATAAAATAAACCTATCTTGTTCATAAAATGAGTTCCAAGACAATTGACTGGGTGTGCACCATTTTTCTCCTAACCATAGGAAATCCTCTACGGATGCCTCCCTCATGATGGGCCATGAGACCACTAGGGTGAAGAATAATTTTTTTAAGGCTCCTAAGTCATTCTTTCCTTTCCCAAAAGTTTCCAATACCAACAAAAAATAGACCACTATTGTTCTTTATTCAAAATTCTAGCTAGACCAACTCTTGGCACTCCTCTACTACCCCCATATGACATAGGAATCCACCCCCTTCTATGGTATTCAGTCCCTTAGAAATTCTTTTCCTATTGTTCTCTTTAGTATGTGCAGTAAGAAAAGTTATTATCTAGTTTCATATTTCATTTCTAGTAGTATGCAGTTTCTTGGACAATAAATGATGGATTTGTGGAAAACCAAAAAAACTATAAATGTACTAAGGTTTAGTAAGGTATCTCCCTAGTCAATATTTATTCCTAATATCACCCAATAATCCATCTAGCATATCTCCATGGATTGAACAAGAGCAGGGTAGGTTTTTCTTCATCCAAAACTCCCTTTTCTCTTTCCTTCTTTCCATGAATGAATGGGGTGAGAGGGATGATTATTTCCTCCACTCCATTCTTGGTTCCTTTATCGAATAATGTGGTTACTACAAAGTAGGTGGTAATCTTGAGTGTAGGAGATAATTACTTGAAGAAATTAAAACAGTTCACTAGGTTCCTAATTTAATTAGCATACACATTAGGATGAAGTAGAAATAGGACAACCACATGGAAGAAGGTTTTGGATATGATATGGAAATATCATAAGGCATATGTAAATCCTCTTGGACCTCCTTACCTTTCACTTCTAGTGGACTCATATCCCCTTAGGTTCCCTTTTGTAGTTATCCAACCTTGGATCTTTTATTATTTTTCAAAGATAATATTTACAATCTTTCAAAATTACCATGGTAATTACATTTGATGGTATGTGGAAATAAAATAATTTAAATACATGTTTATATCACTTACAACATATACATAATCAGATCCAAGATGTCCAAAGGGTTGAAACTAGGATATTACATAACCAAAATAAAGTGTGGATAATTAACACAATCCACAATACATATAGATATATTCAAGATATAATTTTGTCCAAAATTATTTCATACAAAACTTAACTCATCCATATGAAAAAATAGCCTTGGGTGTTCAACAAGTCTCAAGGAAGTGGGGGGAAATAATGGAAGAGGTAAGAGAATAAGAAGGAGGAGGAAGAAGAAAGTGAAAAGTAAAAGGAAAGAGGGAGGAAAGAAGAAGAGGAGGAAGGAGAGGAAGAAGAGAAGGAGGGGGAATAAGGAGGGGAAGAAGAAGAGGAGGAAGGAGAGGAAGAAGAGAAGGAGGGGGAATAAGGAGGGGAAGAAGAAGAGGGAGAGGATGATATCAAAGAAGAAGAGAAGGAGGAAGTAGGAGTTGAAAAAAAGAGAGGAGGAAGTAGGAGTTGAAAAAAAAGAGGAGGAAGGAGGAGTTGAAAGAAAAGAGGAGGAGGAGTAGGAAGAGGAAGAATAAAGAAGGATTATCTAGGTGACCATTTGATATTGCCACCATCTCAAAATTGAGCATGAACCTCATAACAAAATTTACAATAATTTATTGGTCCTAAACTTCTGGCACATTTTTTAGGTCATAAATAACGTGTTTGGGGTTATCATTGCAAGTAGGGTATAATCTAAAGGCTTCCCCTAGTTTGGATCCTCCCTTCCTATAAATATTATCAATATATTTCCAATAGGCTAAAGAACACCCCAAAAAGAGTTTGTATGAGAATGTTATGGTCCCAAGAAGTTTACGGATCAACTAGGCTCCCTAGGGTCCATAATCCTTTTTCCACCTTAGCTCATAGGGTTAGGGTTTTTGGAATTTGGGGTTTTTGCCTCTTAGGGTTTTATGACATTATGATATACTGTGATTTTTGTTTCTTTTTATGGATCTTCTATGAATAAAATAGTGAAGTTAATACAATGAAGAAGAGATAGGCGTGACTCTAAGTTTTGTTTGTTTTCCTCATTAAGTTTTTCTAGGGTAAATGTATGTGTATTGAGCGTGTGTGTGTGTTGCTGTTTACTTTTTTTTTTCTTAAGAATATATGTGCATTACTTAACTTGGAAATGTTAAAACTTACAAGTGGAAAGGAGAAGAAAAGAGGAGAGGAAGAGGGGAAGAGGAAGAGGGAGTGGAAAGAGAGGAAGAGTGAGGGGAAGAGGGAGAGAAAGAGAGGAAGATTAAGTGAAAGAGGAAGAGAGGAAAATGAAGATGAAGATGAAGAGTAAGAGTAAGAGAGGAAGATGAAGAGGAAGGGAGGAAGAGATATTCCCTAAACTTGCTTTGTTTTTTTATTTATTTACTTATAAATATCATCTGTAAAATATAAATCTCGTCTCCCATACAAAACCCGAAATTGGTCTCCAAAATTCAAATACCATTTCCCACATCCAAAATTCAAATCCCATCTCCAAGACCTATATCTCATTTTACTTTAAATCTACAAATTAAAAAAAAAGAGTGGGGAAATGATATAAAACTTACCTTTGATTTTGTGATGCCCCACAAATCTCCCTTTCCTTCTCCTTTTGAATGTCCCCACAAACCCCTTTCACCCTTAAGAATATTTTCCCCACACCCTCATGTGAAATCAAATGAGGGGACCCTCTTTATTATCTTTATATTATAAGTGCACATGTATAATGATGCAAATGTTCATTTTGCATGTATTTTTATAAAATTTTTCAAGGTTTGCATCAATATTGTGTCGACCATGCTTTCACTGTTTTGTCATAAAGATGGGGTGCACATCATATTTTGTATTAGTTTTGGAATCTAGGTCATAACCACATTGCAAGCTCGATGCAAAGATGATGGAAAAAACACATCACAAAAATATGATGTGCACTTGTAAAAAACATTCAAAAGGGGTTTTAGGGATGCAACAACACAAATTAGTGATCTTACAACCTCATATTGTATACATTATATTGTGTGACAAATGAACCCATGCATTCATGGGTTGTACTTGAATGAGGCCATGAATGGACATGGAAGGAGCACACTACTAATTAACATGTCTAGATTCCAATGGAAATAAGGAGCATGATCATAAAAGAAAAAACATAGTGGTAGTAACATACACAACACATAGGATCGAAGAAAAATAATAGTACCACAATTTTTTAAAGGAAGAACCAAAAATTTCGAAGGAAGAAGACATGAAGATGAACAATTTCTAAAATTTTTAGCCCACTCTCACTAGAGCTAAGTGGGAGGATTTTGAAATAAACCAATTGGAAACCTTGAAGTTTTCCTCTTGTTGTAGGACCAACATCTCTAATAGGGTGTTCAATATTCATAAGGAACTAGTATATATATTGAAGACCAATAAGAACTTAACCAATGGACGAAGCTAATCAAGTTACATCAACAATGTTGGGAGCTAGACACTAGTTGTTCCACATAACTTAGTAAAAGTTTGTTACTTTATATGTTTAATATGTAATTAGTGGAGATATATATTATATGATGGTAGTAATACATATGGACAAATTGGGAAACACATTTCCTATATTCGACAAAAGTAAAAATAAATTGTTGACACTTGCAGTAGCTCCATAATGACCCTTTCACATGCTTTCCTAAAATGAATCAGAAATGCTTAACATCTGCACACCTTGAATATGAAATAAATAAATCTCTATCTAAGACATTTACCATCTCTTATTGTTTAGGGAATTGATTTTGAGTAACATATAATCCTTAATATACCATGATCCTTATGCCAATGGAGGCAGACACAAGGGAGTGGTGCCTTGTTATGACCCTTAAAGGGGTATATATGGGGTTAAATGCATATGAAATGGGATGTATATGTGATAGGGGTCAACCTAAGAGATCAATATAGTCATTATTGTAGAAATTTATATGGAAATTTGATTGGAATATGGATGTACTTGGGTTATTTGGAGGAGGTTCTCCTAGTGTACATGGATTTAGTATGTAAATAATCTCTATTATCACTTTGGGATAAATGCTTCATGCTCATATACATTTAACCCCATGTGTTATGGCCCTAACATGGGTATACATGGATTTTAATATATATGCAATGGGGATATATGTGCATGTAATAGGTTGGGTCAAAAGGGAACCCACATGTGAATTGAATGAGAATATGTACATATATATAGTCATCAAAACATTCTTTACTGTAGATATGGAATTATGATTTGGACGTATGAATGTAGTAGGGTTATTTGAAGGTTCTCCTAATGAAATTTAAGGATTTATTGTGTAACTCGTCTCTATTATCACTTCCGAAGTGATGCTCCATGCTCATATTTGGTGTACATTATTTTTATGTTGGTTTCTTATGCTATTTTGAGTACTAGTTCTTAACATTTGGTATCAAAGTAAACGATCCTTGAATCAAAACTTTGAGAAGAGCCATCTTGCCACTTTTTATATAATTTTTGTTGGCATATTGCAAATGTGTGGGAATTGTAGGGTTAGGAAAAGGAAAAAGATAAGTATATATTGTCAAAATTTTAAGATCTGGTTTGCTACAATTCCAAAGTTATAGGCCATACAAATTAGGGCTTTGTTTAGTCTTGAAACTAGCCTTAAAATGATAGTTTCAATAAAATAATCATCACTGATCATTATGACATCGAAATGGAGGGTCACTAGTAAAAATGGAAATAAGACAAACCAAGGTGGTTCAAATCCAAATTTTACAGGTAGAGAGAACAAATTGAAGGATTGAAAGTTTGTATAAATTTCCCAACCTAAAAGTCCCCAAAATCAATAAATTAGGGAGAGTGAACATAACTTTTTGGGGTGCATCAAATTTTCGTGACACTTGTGGAATTGTGAAGAATTCATAATATTATAAGATGAAATTAATATTCAATGTTATATTGAATTCATAGTTACATCAAGTGCATGGTTAGTTTGTAGAGTAGTCCATGAATGAAGACTTAAAAAAGTATCCTATATTAAAATTGGCATAATGAGTGATTGAAAGAACTGATTGATGTGATTCAAAAACCATTGAAAAGGGTATTGGCATAATGAGTGATTGAAAGAATTGATTGATGTGATTCAAAAACCATTGAAAAGGGTAAAGAGAGGTGAATATAATAGGAAAATGATTTGGACAATTTTCAATAGTTAATTTTGAATTTAGAGGATTTGAATATAAGGGTTTTAACTAGACCAAAATCATTAAGGAGAAAATGGAAGGAAATACAAACTTTTTATGGAGTTGGAAATGTTGAATATCACAAAGAAAAATTTGAAAAAAATAATTGTACATATTCTTATCTTGTAGATGATGATGTCAAGTGGCGAAATAGTATTAATATATACACCATGTTAAACTGTGAAAAATGGGAATTATTTGAAAAATATTTGTTAAATAAAGGGAAGAAGGAAATAGAAATGGATGCAAAAAATTAAAAAAATTTGAATAGGAGGAGGAAAAAGAAAATCTTATGAAGAACTGCAATAAGTTGTTAAATATGCAAGTACTTAATGAAACACTCAACATAGAGGTTAAGAATGTAAAGGAGGAAAGGGTGAGCAAATGGAAGAAGGATAAGGATTATTCAAAGGAATAATTGAAAAGCAGGGATGAATACATTGTTATATTACAAATTGTAATACCCCTAGGATGAACCCCAACTGTAAATGTGAATATAAATGTATGTATATATTTATATAAGCTGGTGAGTTGTTGGTATCAAGTCTTGGATTCAGTTTTGTGCATGCATTCCATAGTTGGTGATTGCACGAGGATTGTGCATCAAAGAAAGAACACACACATTTCATAGAGTAACACACACCTGTGTAAGTGTGTGAGGATGACACACCAAAGGAAGAGTGAGCACATCCCATAGTTTTGCGCACACCGGATTAAGCGTGAAGTTTTGAGGCCAGAGAGCCTTTGTATACATGCTTGTGTTTAGAGGTTGGTGAGCCTGGATGTAAAATTCCAGTGCGCTTGTATTGTAAATATAATCACCTCAAGATTGTTAGTATAATCACATCACTGTGCATAGACTCAACTCAGACGAAAATAGACAGGGGGATAAACTCCACGAAAAAGGAAAAAGGGGGAAGCTAAATTCAATGGAATATTTTATTAATATTTCCAAAAGTTTAATTTATGGATATGTATTTATCCTAAATTCCTGAGGGATGGGAACGAGTCACCAAATGGCTAAAATATAGTCTTGAAGGTGACAAGTGTCTAGTTTTGACCATGCAAATTTATTATTGAGCCTTAGTGTATTTTTTAGGGGGAATACACATTTTGAATCCATCTTGGCTACCATTGAAACTCCAATGGACTATCCACCTTTGTCTATGACTTGTACCGATCTGTACTTGAGATTGTCATCGCCTATATGTAAGGGCAAATTATCACTCATTCCGGGATCATTCAAATGAACTTCCTCTACGAAGGAATACATATTTTGCTGTAACTTACTGTCATTTATTAAACCTGTGCATGGGAAGACTTGTTACTATTGAAGATGCGGGTTTTCAGGCCCATGAGCATTCTCTCCAGGTGAGAGTTTGCTGAGAATTTTTCCCTGGTGCGCTAGGCATTTGATACAGGGCTCTGAGACTTCTTGTTCGACATCTTGCTGAAGCCCCATAAGGGAAGTGGGGAATCCAAAGGACTTTTGAGTAGAGAAGGGGCACAATTCCTTGGGTGGGACAAACATGTGGGGAATGAGGGATTGTAGACTAGTTGAAACAATCGACACCTTGGACCAAGTCTTTTGCTCAATATCAGACCATAGCCTGACAATATGAATCATTTTTCTTATGGATTTTAAGCCCCAACTCGGGGGTGACCTGTTGCTGAAAGATTATGAGATACAAAGTATATGGATGGGAGGAACGTCTGAGTCTTGCACGCAGTTGGTAACTTTCATAAAATATAAGTGTCCTTCGTAGGCTTGTTTAGTTACTGTGTGCTCTAATGTTCATATTTTTAAATGGGTCCATCTTCATGTATGGAATTGCATTTGAATGTTGTGGTCAATTCTGTGTAATGTTACTATGTGTGTGTGTGTTTCTTTTCATGTATGCTGGGACATATGTGGGCATGGCAATTATAAGTGTTTCTTGTTAGTCAAATGTATGATTAATCTATATAATATTGTTTCACATGAGAAGTATGATGGTTATTAAGTATTCATGTTAAGATAAACTCTATGGTATGGTTAGAAGATACCAAGGAAAGGTATGAATCACCGAGCATGCAGTGAAGTAATCCGCATGTACAAAGACAATATAATATACATGTAACATCAGATTGATTGCACATGTAGTAGTAACACGTGTTCAGAGTGTTTTCACGTGCACCGATATATATGTGTTCTTAAGGGATAGGCATGTAGTAGATTTGTGACATTTATTCCATTATTGTAATCATATTAAAGAAGTAAACTTGGGTATGGGCACAATACTTTAAGGTTATGCACAATTATTTTGGTCTACTTGTAACATGGAGCATTACAAGTAGTATCCGGGCAATGGGATTTTTGAAGTAACATGGTCTAGTAGTGAACTTGGGATGCTACAAAGATTATCATAGAAACAAAAGTTGAGGTTGTAGTGATGTGGCCCAGCCCGAAAGGTTGGCGAAGTTACAGATTGGTATCAGAGCAATTGGTTCAACACTGGACTTGTATGGGCCAGAGATCAACATGAAATAAACGTGTGCACTAAGTATTGGTGCTCCGTAGCGTAGAGTTTATTGTGCACGAAAAACCACTGGTGCACGGTATAGAGTTGTGATGCATGCAAAACTAGTGATGCGTGGGTGCACACACTAGAAATTAGACGTTAAAAATCATCCAAGAGAAAAGAAAATAAAGGATTTTGAAAAATTGTGTATAATTCTCATAAAATTGTCGCATTAATTAGTCTAACAAATCTTGCTGACTGCACTTTTTGTAGAATTAACAACAATTAGTTTAGGATAGGAACAACACAAAGATTAAAAGCATGGGAGGTGTGCATAGAACCTACAGTAAGGATGAAGAAATGGGAAGGTTGTACGTTGGTATGGGTATTGATGGTATGGAATCCAATGGACATAGGGAAGGCTTAGAAGTGAGAATGAACTTGGTAGAGACCATAATTTTTTTTCAAAAGGACGTCCAAAGTTATAAAGCTGATAATGATAAGCTTATGAAAGCCAAGGAGGAGAAATATGACTTCAACATCAAGTTACTACAAATATTGGACAAAATTGAGAAAAATATGGACAGAGAGACTGAGTCAACCAAATCAGGAAGACACAGGTCTCATGATGAGGGAAGAAAAAAAAGTGTTGACATGCATCTCCATCTCTCCTAGATATTTAGCTGGGAGAGTGTGTAGTGGTTTGAGCCCATCCCCTGTCAGGAGGCATAATAGAAGGATTGGGGTGGAAGAGCTACATGGGAAATGGATAATATCAAGCCTTCTACTTTTGATGGTGAACATAAGAAGGATGAGGATGCAAAGACATGACTGCTGGGTATGAGGAAATACTTCCAACTGCATAATTACTCCTCGCAGGAAGAAGGGAGAATTTCCATTTATAAACTAAAGGGGAAATCATCAATGTGGTGGGATCAATAAGTGAAAGTACAACGCATTGATGAGAAAAAGGAAAATTAATAATATGGTCAAGGCATGTCCAATGGAAATGAATGGACTGCACACAAAAGTTGATTTGAATATCATACCTTTGGGATAGTATGATTGCCTCATTGGTATGGATTGGTTGGACCAACATCATGTTGCTATAGATTGTTATAATAAGGCATTTACTTTTCTGGATGAGAAAGGAAATTTGAGAATAGTTCAAGGCATTCCAAGAGTTGTGACTATCACAAAAAATTCAGCCTTACAATTGAAGAAAATCTACAGGAAGGGATGTCAAGTATTTGCAGCACAGATGGAAGAGGCCCCCGTGGATAAAGTGCCAAGTGTTTAAGACTACACAATACTAAAATAATTTGAGGATATATTTAAAGAAATATTGAGGTTTCCATCGAAAAGAGATATCAATTTCTCTATAAATTTGATTCTGGGAGCAACACGTGTATCCAAGACTCCTTATAGGATGAGTACATTAGAGCTGAAGGAATTGCAAATGAAAATCAAAGAGATTCTGAATAAGGGGTATATACGCCCAAGTGTGTCACCTTGGGGTGCCCCAATTTTATTTGTGAAAAATAAAGATGGTATATTGAGACTTTGCATTGACTTCATGCAATTGAAGAGAGTAACAATAAAGAACAAGTATCCATTGCCAAGGATAGATAACCTGTTTGATCAACTAAGGTGTGCAAAGATATTTTCCAAGATTAACCTTAGATCTGGCTATGATCAAGTGAGAATAAAAGAGGAATACATCAACAATACTACCTTTAGAACAAGGTATGGTCATTACGAATTCATAGTGGTGTCATTTGGGTTGTAAAATGCACCATCTGCCTTCATGTGTTTAATGAATGGAGTTTTTAGAGAATACTTGGATAAGTTCGCCATTGTATTTTTGGATGACATTCTTGTTTACTCTAAATATGAAGAAGAACATGAGAATCACTTGAATATGGCGTTGAAGGTATTGAGGAAGCATCATCCTTATGCAAAGTTGAAGAAGCGCTCATTTTACTGGAGGAAAATTCATTATTTGGGTCATATCATTTCAGAGGAAGGAATAGATGTGGACCCAACAAAGATAAAATCCATTGAAGAATGGTCAACACCAAGAAATATTGCAGAAGTGAGATCTTTCATGGGACTGGCAGGGTACTACAAAAGGTTTATTGAAGGATTCTCAAACGTTGCGCATCCAATCACATCCTTGTAGAAGAAAGGTGTGCGATTTGAATGGAATCCAGATTGTGAAAGGAGTTTCCAACACTTGATTTTTTTTTTGATTAGTGAGTCAATACTAAGGATTGCAGATCCAGATGAAGACTTCATGGTGTGCATGAATGCATGTAAAGAAGGGATTGGGGGAGTCCTTAGTTAGAATGGGCATGCGATATGTTACGAATAAAGAAAATTGAACATGAGCCACCCATGATTTAGAATTGGCAGCTATAGTGCATGCCTTGAAGATGTGGAGGCACTATCTCATGGGTAAAATATTTGAGCTAAGAATAGACCATTGTGGTCTAAAATATTTGTTTGGACAACCAATTTTAAATTCCATACAAAGCAGACGGTTAGAATTCCTTACTGAGTATGACTTTGATATAAAACATAGCAAGGGTAAATAGAATAAGGTGGCTAATGCAATCAATAGGAGAGTGCATGAGATGCATGCTACAACCATTAGCATGTACCAAATAGAATTGAGAGATAGAATCATAGAGGCTGCAAAGTCAAATCAACACTATGAGGGATTAAGAGAAAAATTACAACAAGGTATTTTGCAACAAAAGATTGAAGAGTATGAGCTTAAAGAGGATGAAATTCTCATGTTTAGGCGCAAAGTTTATGTTCTTGACTCATAAGAGTTGAAAATATAATATTTAATGAATTTCATAATGCGCCTTATGCCGAGAACCCTGGTTATCAAAGATAGTAGAAGTTGTTAAGAATCAATATTATTGGCCAAACATGAAAAAAGAGGTTGCTGATTTTATTGCTAGATACCTTGAGTGTCAAAAGGTCAAGGCTAAGCACAGACACCCAATTGGTTTACTACAACCATTGCCCATTCTTGAGTTGAATTGGAAAGTTATAATGATAGATTTTATAACTAAGATACTCAGATCATCCAAGCAACATGATTCCATCATGGTGGTAGTGGATAAGCTCACTAAAGCTACCCATTTTGTTCCTATGAAGTCAACTTACAAGGCAACTAATATTGCTGATATATACATGAGATAAATTGCTAAATTGCATGGTGTTCCTAAGGAAATTGTGTTTGTTAGAGATCCCAAGTTCACTTCAAATTTTTGGAAGAGATTATTCAAAGGAATTGGGACAAGTTTGAACTTTAGCACAACATATCACCCATAATCAAATGGAAAAACAACTATATTCACCTATCCTCTTTTATCGTTGGAGCTATATTCACTCATGGTCTTTGAGAACCCTGACTCTGTTCCCGATGATGATAGATCCAACGACTCTCAAAAGCCAGAGATCGACGGTCCTTGTCCCCTCGACAAATCACAATTAGCCGACAGTTAACCAACCCCAACCTTGCTCATCTGCCACACTGGCATCCTCAGACACATGGCACTACTACGACCTATCACTCGCATGATATGTGCACCCATCCTCAATTTGACACTCGTCCTCCCTCATCATCGACGATCCATCGCCGTCAATGATTCTTCTTCTCTTCCTCATTGTCGGTGATTCCTTGTCGTCGACACTCCTTGTCGTTAAGTGCTTCCTTGTCGTCGATGACCCCTTGTAGTCTAGTACCTCCTCGTTGTCGACGATCCCTCATCGTTGGTAATCCTTCCATCCTTACTCCTCGCTCAAGTGGGCCTCTGTCTAGTCCCCTTTACCCCTCAGGACACACTAGCTACCACATTGACATCCTAACTAATCCTAAATAGTGGAATCTAGGAGGCATGGGGATTCAACTTGCTTATACACATCTAATTTTCCCCTATTTTGTATTCATATTGTATCATTTTACTATAATTTTCTTTAGTTTGTCAATATTTTTGTAAATATTCGATTCCAATTATGTATATTTATTTTCTTTATTTTTATTGATTTTTATTTTTATTTTTACTTATTTTATTTTAATTAATTTTATTTTTACTTATTGATTTATTTGGTCATTTTAATTCAAATTTTTCTACATGTATATATATTTGTAATTTTATTTAAACCTTTTTCCTTTTATCCATCTCTCCCCTCTCCCTATTTTCTAGGCCTCCCTATATTATAGGGAATTCTATTTATTTAATTAATTTATATATTGGAAAATCACGTGAGAAATATACATATGTGAGGAAAATATGTCTAACCATGTTAAATCCAACCATAATGTATATTATTCTTCACCTCCCCATCAATAATCAAATCCCGACCATAATACCCAGATCACACATCTTTTACTTTATTTCAAAAATCATTTGAATAATTTAATTAAAAAAAATAAAAAATAAAATAAAATAAAACAATTTTTTTTTAATTAAAAAATAAACTAAAAAAATAAAAATAAAATATTATCAACCCCTCATTTCCACTTTTTTCACCTTTTTATTTCATTTTATTTTGTTTTTTTTTTATTTAATTTAATTTATTTTTATTTAAGTTTATTCAATTTTTTTAATTTAATTTAATTTGTAGTTTTTTTATGGATGTACAATTTTACACAAATATATGAATAAGGAACATGAATTGCCCTAATGGTTGAAAACATGTATTTCATCTTCGAGGTCACAGGTTCAAATCTAGTTGGAAGTAGGATAATTTTTGTAAATATTATTTTTAATTGATTAGGGGGAAAGATCAATGGTCCAGATTCACCTGAAGGCTAAATCATTGGTTGCTGAGTGCAAATTTTCAAATGACCATAAATTTTGCTAAATGTGTCGGAATGAGGCCCATGATACCTCATTGGAAAGGTATCAGATAGAGGAACACATTGATGCATGCATCCATGCCAAAATATTGACAGAAAATGGTAGAAAATGCATAAAATAAACACCCACTTATTTGGGGGGAAAATTGGCCATACCAACTTCAAGAAGCCATATCTGGAGCTATGAGCAAAGAAATCAGGCACATGAGTGCTCTATGGAAAATGGAAGAGTAAAGAATAGGTTAGGATAGGAATGGATAGAATATTGAAAGCATAAATGGCTCAAAAATGCAAAACACAGACGAAATCAGAATTCAAATGAAAAACTGGGTATGCTGACTTCAAATCGTCATATCTTGATCTGCAAGCAATGAAATCGAGCTAGAAATAGCTCAACGAAAATCTAATATAGAGTATAATAAGACACAATGATCACATTCTGCAGGTTGAATCCAAAAACACCTAGAAAATTCTGAAAAAATAAAAGATAACACAAATGGACAAAGACAATGAGTATTTTTAAACAAATATCATTTAT
The DNA here is from genome assembly GCA_009831015.1 of Picea engelmannii. NCBI lineage: Eukaryota > Viridiplantae > Streptophyta > Pinopsida > Pinales > Pinaceae > Picea > Picea engelmannii. The sequence continues at coordinate 246,906 of ML786905.1, read as the reverse complement.
AAACTATGAGAGGACAAAAATAATGATTCATGAGTCCATTCAGTTTCTCTTTGTAACACTTACATGTGTCCATTTTTGAAATGAGAGAAAAGAAACAGAAGGAAAATTAAATGAACAGTGATGAGAACTGGAGAGTCTCTCTTGTCTTATAAAAGGGAATTCATGGCATAGAGAGAGGAATTTTCCCTATGTAACAAATGATGGTACTATTACTTCTAAGGAATAAAGAGCAGAATGCATTTCAAAAATAGGTGGCTTTGATGGATGTAGTAGAGACTACTCTTGATGCATTTATCTTTTGCTTGAGTAGATAGGATTCTATTGTATGAATTGTTTTTGTACTCTGTGTTGTTTACTCAGGTCACCACATATTTCTTCATGGGTACAAAAATGATGTTATAAATTCATTTGAAACTATTTGTCTATGCATATGTAACATTATTACTTTCATTTACAATTAGAATACATGAATTATTTATGGTTCTGATGATTATCTTTATTTGTACTCATTCTATTAGTTTTTCTCCTGGGATAGGTTAGAATTAGTTAGATTGGATTAGTTAGCTCTTAGTTAGTTTAGCCTTAGAATTAGTTATAACTCTTTGGGGGGAAGATCGTTGTCTTTCCCCTTTTTATTGTTTTAATTCTGAGCGGTAGTGAGGACCATAAACTCGTGGGAAACGCCACTCCAAATGAGAGTAGGCCTGATTGGGACCTTCCATTGGGTGTTTTCCCTCATTTGATTGAATGGGTCATTCTGGCCTGTCAACACCCTGTGCTTGAGAAGACTTGTTACCATTGAAGATGTGGGTTGAAATGCACGTGATCATTCTCTCCAGGTGAGAATTTTCTGAGAATTATTCCATGGTGAACTAGGCATTAGATACAGGGCTCTGAGACTTCATATCCGACCTATTGTTGAATCCCCTTAAGGCAAGTAGGGAAACCGATGGACTATTGAGAAAAGAAGGGGAACACTTCCTGGGGGTAGGGAAAACATGTTGGGAATGAGGGATTGTAGGCTAGTTGTAACAGTCGACACCTTGGACCAAATCTTTTGCTGAATATCAGACCATAGCTTCCAAATAGGAACCCTTTTCCTGTGGATTTTAAGCCCCAACTCGGGGGTGACCTGTCGCTGAAAAATGATGAGCGATAGAGTCTATGGCTGGGAGGAACGTCCAAGTCCTGCACACAATTGGTAACTTTCATAAAATATAAGTTTCCTTCACATGCTTGTTTAGTTACTGTGTGTTCTACTGTTCATATTTTTAAATGGGTTTATCTTCCTGTATGAAATTGCATCTGAATGTTGTGGTTAATTCTATGTAATCTTACTACATATATGTGTGTGTGTGTGTGTGTTTCTTTTCTTATATGATGCGACATATGTGGGAATGAAAATTATAAGTGTTTCCTATTAGCCAAATGCATGATTAATCTATATACTATTGTTGCACATGCGAATGATGACAACTATTAAGTGTTAAGTTAATAACTCTATGGTATGGTTAGAAGATACCAAGGAAAGGTATGAATCACTGAGCACACAATGAATTAGTATGCACTTACAAAGGCGATAGAATCCACATGAAACATTGGATTGATTGCACGCACAATAGTATCATGTGTTCAAAGTGTTTGTGCATGCAACAATATATATGTGTTATGAAGGGCTAAGCGTGCTATAGATTTGTGACATTTATTCCGCTGCTATAATTGTATTAAAATAAGTAAACTCGTAGAGCGATATTCAACTTGGGTTTGGGCGCAGTACTTTAAGGTTGTGTGCAGTTATTCTAGTCTACTTGTAACATGGAGCATTATACGTAGTATTCGCGCATTAGGAATTTTGAAGTAGCATGGTCTAGTAGTGAAACTGGGATGCTACAAAGATTATCATAGCAACATAAGTTGAGGTTGTAGTGACATGACGTGGCCCAGTCTGGGAGGCTGGGGACGTTACACAAATCCATAATAAAACACTACTTAACAAGGTTAAAATATCAAAAGAAGAAAAATGACATCATCAAAATCAGGAAAAATGGAAGATTTTTGATGAAGAAACTACGAAAAAACTTGAAGATACAATTTGTAACAAGATTGGAGAAACCCTAAATATAAAAGATATCAAATAAAAAAATCAATCCAGATTTGAAGGAGGACAATCAAGCAGAGTAAAATATGATGTCAATATCTCAAAATTAAGAGAAATTGAAAATCAAGCCAACAATTGAAGTATGTCATTATACCCATAAAAGAAGATGGGTGCTAAGGTTGTGGAAAATGAAAGAAACCCATCAATGGAGGAGGAACCATATCAATAGCTTCATCATGAGGAAATTTGGCAAGAAAGATGAGAAAATAAACAACAACACTACTAATAAAGAAGATGGAAAATTGAGAGACATTCATAGAATGTGGCATCAATGAACCATTATGTGGTAGGATATTAGCAAAGACCAATAACTACAACATAGTGGAGAATCTACATAAATAAATGGAATCAAAGGAAAGGATGCTATCAATGATTGACACCAAAAGTAATTGAATATGGGTGGCTCTAATGAGGGTATATATGGGGTTGAATGTATATGTAATGGGGTTAGATGTGAATTTAATATGGACCGATCTAAGAGTGGACCTGCATGTGTAATACATGAAAATATATAAAAGTCAATATACTCATTATTGTAGATATCCACAAGTATTGTTTGGATATATGGATGTACTAGGGTTATTTCAAGCATGGGGGTTCAGTCAATGAACCTTTGATGTATCCTGTTCATTCATTAGATATTAAAGAATACCCCTAATTTCATTATATAAAGAAGAATACCTCCCAAATTATTTTTGTTGAACCCCCCCCCTAATACATGCTTTCAATTAAAAAACCCTATTTTCACTAGATATCTTAAGTATCAATATTTTGTGACATTTCTAATACCCCTTTTTATTTATTTTCCTAGTATGGTGGCATGGAGCAATTTTTATAAACCCTGGATGAGGATTATGCAAATTGACGGACAACCTTTTCTTCTCCTTTTTCTTCCTTATTTTAATTTAACAAACATTGAACTGATTGGATATTAACTAAAATTTTAACAAAAATAATTACTTAGCATCATCCAATAAGGTTAAAAGGGTACAAGCTACCTATACCATGCCTCCTCTTCTCTCTCCCAAAGGAGAAACCAAGTAGCAAAGAGGTTGGTTTTCAAGTCACCATTATATTGGTGCCTACATCACACTCTTTAGTGGGTGGGGGGAAATAATTTCTAGAAGATATAGGCATATATTCATGTAACCTTTAATTTGTTTCTACTTGATATAAATTCATTAAAGAGTCCTTCTACATTGTAGCTTTCTCATCTCTTGGTCAATTCCTTGATTTCTAATGAAAAATTTGGTCACATCATCAATTTTGGTGGGTCCTAGATTGATCAAAGAATACACATGGTAGGTAGATATGAGAAAATTGGGGGATATGCCAAACCCTATAATGGTTGAGAAATTGTATAAACTATTGTAGATGTGAGAGCTCTGTATGTTGCAGAGAAGGTTTTGGGTATTGAACAATGAAGAGGAAGAAGGGCATATGAGGAGAACTAATACATCATTGCAGATTTTGAAGGGTGTTAATCGTTCCAATCAGAAGCCACCTATTCAACCCCTCCCCCATACCTAATTCTAACCCCACTAATATCTATATTTTTTTAATATATCAAAAGTATCCCTTTCCATTATATATCTAGAAATATATTACTCTCATATTTTAGAATTTTAAAACTCCAATATGAACCCAAGTAGTATGATCCCTGATTAATGAAGAAGGTTTTCCTAATAAACATGGATTTATTGTGTAAGTAATCTGTATTATAAATTTCAAAGTTGTGCTCCATGCTTATATTTGGTATACATTGTTTGTGTGTCTATTTCTTATGCTATTTTAAATACTATGTTTCTAACATGTCTCAATTAATGGTTAATTGGTTTTGGAATGAGTATACTTGTCAATATACCATGATATAGTAACATAAAGGTTCACATGTTTTCCCAAAATTTTCATTAAAATAAGATAGACACTTATAAGTCCTACTATACCATGATCCTTGTAACTATAATAAAGATAGTCTTAAGGGAGCGATGTCTTTTATTAGTCCCTACCGAAGGCATAGAAGGACTATAGCAATCGATAATTCATTGACTTCATATTAGTTTTTCCTTTGACCACAAATATTTGCATAATATTTATTGTTGGAACTAGGGAACTAAAAACATTGATTTTTATATAATAAAAAATACCATATATGACATGATCAGATTGGATAACAGATTGGAGGTCTTATTGCCGGCTTCACTATTCCCAATGTTTTAAATGTTAGCATATCCAAAGTTTTTGATCATGTACGGTCTCTCTGAATCATATATTTTCTTATGCATTGCTCAAAGGTGGATTAATGCTAGCATTAGTTTGAATATTTGTCTTAACATTTTCTACTAATATATCCTAGGTTTTGTTAATTATAAATATTTTTGTGTTTGTTGTACCATTGCTATTATTATTATTATTTATTATTATTATTAAGTATTTAAGGTCCGTAAAGAGGCATGCCACACACATTCTTTCTTAAATGTTTACACAACGCCCCTTACGATTCTGACAGCCTTAAATGTTTACCTAACATGCCTCACGACCTTAAATGTTTACTTAACAGGCGTGTTACAATACATTTTCCTCCTCTTTTTTGATACAATCTTGTCTGTTCCAACTAGCGAGTTCCAGTGGTCTGGGGTCGAATTGTAAATGACAGAAGTGTTGTCTGCAAAATGTGTTTCACATAATTGTTGGGTGTAAAATGTATATGAAAGAAGTGTTGGGTGCAAAATGTATATGATAGAAGTGTTGAGTGAAATATGTATATCACGAGGGACATGAAAAGTGAAAAATAAAAATAAATATGAATAATTAATTGAATAAAATTTAACAAAACATTATCACATATTAATAATGAATACAATATTTAATATTTATTTTTTGTTTGCTAGTTTGTCCGTGACCTGCTAGACTAGCCTGTGGCTTGAGAAACCGTGACTGAGGGGCATCTAAGCCATCAAAATCACCCAGGGATCACACCCGCCTTGAGCCACCAACCCTTAACATGGCTGGATTTTTTGTCTCCGCTCACCGACTGTCCAACACCTCGGGGAGATATTTAATATTAGTATTGTAGGATAGATATCATTAATTTTACTTTATAGTTTATTTATTAATATTAATATAAAATAATATATACAAGTATATATCCATTTTAACTCTAGAGTCAAGAATGATCAATTTCTAAGTACAAACCTTTATTATCATAAATAAAATCAAAATCCCAAAATTCCAAATTTACATTTAAAAACATTAAAAATAATATTGAATAAAATTTAAATAATTGTTTATACTATTCTTTAAGTAAAAAATGTTATAACATTATATAAATTACTATAAATCTTGGTACAATGTTATAATATTCTATAAATTACTAAATCTCATGTTTGCAGACTATACATAAACATGACTATAAATATGAAAAGCAAGTCCGCCAACCCGCTCACTGTGTCACATCTATTTTATTCTACTATATTTTTATATAGTATATGATGAAATTGTTGGGTGCAAAATGTATATGACAGAAGTGTTAAGATGTATATCACATAACACCTGGAACATGAAAAATGAAAAATAAAAATAAATATGAATAATTAATTGAATAAATTTAACAATGAATACGATATTTAATATTAATATTATAGGATATATATCATTAATTTGACTTTATAGTTTATTTATTAATATTAATATAAAATAGTATATACAATTATATCCATTTTAAATCTAGAGTTAATTTCTAGCTACAAACCTTTATTATCATAAACAAAATCAAAATTCCAAAATTCCAAATTTACATTTAAAAACATTAAAAATAATATTGAATAACATTTAAATAATTGTTTATACTATTATAGAAATTTAAAAAATTGTTTATACTATTCTTTAAGTAAAAAGTGTTATAGCATTATATAAATTACTATAAATCTTGGTACAATGTTATAATATTCTATAAATTACTAAATTTCATGTTGTTGTTTGTGGGATTCGTGATAAATAAGCATGACTATAAATGTGAACCAGCCAGTCTGCTAATCTCGTGTCACATCTATTTTATTCTACTATATTTTTTTGAGTATATTACAGAATTGTTGGGTGCAAAATGTATATGACAGAAGTGTTGGGTTCAAGATATATATCACAAAACACACTTCTACATGAAAAATGCATTCTTTCTTAAATGTTTACACAACACGGTTTTGACAGCTTTACATGTTTACCTAAGAGGCCTCACAACCTTAAATGTTTACTTAACACAAGTGTTACGATACATTTTCCTCGATTTTTGGATACAATCTTGTCTGTTCCAACTTGCGAGCAAAGTGTTGTCTGCAAAATGTGTATCACCGAAGTGTTGTTTGCAAAATGTGTAATACGGAATTGATGGGTGCAAAATGTATATGACATAAGTGTTGGGTGCAATATGTATATCAGGGAACAAGCTGAACATGAAAAATGAAAAATAAAAATAAATACGAATAATTAATTGAATAAAATTTAACAAAACATTATCACATATTAATAATGAATACTATATTTAATATTAATATAATAAGATAGATATCATTAATTTTACTTTATAGTTTATTTATTGATATTAATATAAAATAGTATATACAAGTATATATCCATTTTATACTATTCTTTAAGTAAAAAATGTTATAGCATTATATAAATTACTATAAATCTTGATACAATGTTATAATATTATAGGCATGACTATAAATATGAACCCCCAAGCCGCCAACCCGCTCACCCCGGGGATTGCACTCGGCTCAAATCACACCAACCCTTAACATGGCTAGATTTTTTGTCCCCTTAACAACTATATATCCATTCTAATTCTAGAGTAAAAAACAAAATCAAAATTTCAAAATTCCAAATTTACATTTAAAAACATTAAAAATAATATTGAATAAAATTTAAATAATTGTTTATATTATTCTTTAAGTAAAAAGTGTTATAGCATTATATAAATTTAAATAATTGTTTATACTATTCTTTAAGTAAAAAGTGTTATAGCATTATATAAATTACTATAAATCTTATTACAATGTTACAATATTCTATTGTGATACATAAGCATGACTATAAATGTGAACCAGCTAGTCCGCCAACCCATATGACAAAATTGTTGCTTGCAAAATGTATATGATGGAAGTGTTGGATGCAAGATGTATATCACAGAACACAAGCTAGACATGAAAAATAAAAAATAAAAATAAATATGAATAATTAATTGAATAAAATTTAAGAAAACATTATCACATTTTAATAATGAATAGGATATTTAATATTAATATTATAGGATAGATATCATTAATTTTACTTTATAGTTTATTTATTAATATTAATATAAAATAGTATATAAAATGTATATGACTAAAGCATGAAAAAAATAAAAAATAAAAATAAATATGAATAAAATTTAACAAAACATTATCTCTCTCACACACACACACACACACACACACATATATATATATATGCCTAGGAATAGACAACTATACCACAAGCATGAAACAAATCGAACTTGAGACCTCCTTTACACAATTCTTTCCATTTACATGACACATGCCAATCAGTCTACACCCCTGCGGGCTAATACTATATTTAATATTAATATGAATATCATTTATTTTACTTTATAATTTATTTATTAATATTAATATAAATTAGTATATACAAGTATATACTATTTTATATTAATATTAAAATATTAATATAAGTATATACAAGTATATTAATAATATATACAAGTATATGGTGATGATGATGATTAACGTCCACTAAGACCTAATTGGTCTATCAGACCTTAAGAGGGTAAGTGATTACTTGTGATTCTTTAGAATTTTGTTTCTGTGCTCGAAAAGCATTAAGATAAGTTTTCCAAGATCACCATACTTTTGTTGAGTTAAGAGGTTAGGAAGGTTGGCAGTGTAATCAATATTTTGAAAATGAGATCTAATATGGGTATAGGCTAGACAATCTAAGAGAAAGTGTTTTTCATCTTCAACCTTCTTAGTGTCACAAAGGTGACACACTCTTTCATCCCATGGCGTTTTAGGAATTGACCAACGCCCAGTTTCACTATGGAGCCCATGAGAATTTGTTCTTATCTTAACAATGCTTATTTTTTTCTTTACACTTGGCAAAATAGATAGATAATTTTGATCTTCTAGATTATGGTTGATTACATCTTTATACTACCTTAATTTTCTTTTTCCCTCTAACTCTTTATCACACCACATTTTTTCCTTAAATTTTGATTTGACGTTTTTTTAATAGTATATTTATTCTACAAAATGGTTTCTTCCATGATTCTCCAATAGTTTAGCCAAGATCGGGCGTCTTTATGCCATCCTCGCTTGAGTGGATGGTGGTTATGACTTGATTTTGAAGCAATTTTAGGTAGCCTCTTGTCTTCCATGTTGTTTAACTTGTTCTTATACATTAGGTATCTAGTCATAGCCATGCTCTCAATGGGGGAGAG
>ML786905.1:198239-218024 GCA_009831015.1 Picea engelmannii | reverse complement strand
TCTCTACCCCCCATCTCTGTGTCCCTCTGTCTTCCTCTCACACTCTCTCTCCACCCCCTCTCTCCGTCTTCCTCTCTCTCCCTCTCACACTCTCACACAATCTCTCTCTAACCCCCCTCTTTGTCTTGCTCTCTCTCCCTCTTACACTCTCACACACTCTAGCAAGTTTGGTACATGGCAAGGAAAGACATGGAAAGGCAAGACATGACCTTGACCTAGACATCATAATACCTAGACCTAGAGCTAGACATGGCAAGAAATGAAAATAAATAGACCTATACCTAGACCATGACCATGACATATAACTATACCATGACCTAGACCTATTCCTATACCATGACCTAGAACACTGCAAAGGGGATACCTGAATGTAATGGAAATCCATATATCATAGGTGAGTTGGTACTTGCATGGAATGGATATCCATATATCAATTATGAGTTTAACTCAATTCATTTGTATGAATAATGTTTACAAAATATTCTCATCAAAGAAATATCAGTGCCCAAAATAAGGAGACCTACCATGACTTGTTGCTTCTCCTCTATATTTTACCATATTTAACTTGCACATGGATCTTAATTAATAAAAACACATAGAGAATATTAATTTATAGATTACATGAAATCAAATATTATATCTAATCTACTATTCTCTGTCGACCTCAAGGAAATTCATACCAATAAATAAAACAAATCACAAAGCTACCATTAAACCATGACCTAGACTTAGAACATGACCTAGACATGGCAATACCTAGACCTAGACCTAGACCATGACATATACCTAGACCTAGACATTTCCTTTCCATGCATCACTCTCCAGATCTCTTTCTCTCTCTCTATATCCTTATCTCCCTCTCCGCTCTCTCTCCCATACATATACCCCTCTCTCCCACCACTCCCTATCCCCCTATCTCAATCTTGTTCTTTCTCACCCCTTCTTTCCCACTTCTTCTTCTTCTTCTTCTTCCTCTCTCTCTCTCTCTCACCCCCCCCCGCTCTCTCTCCCTCCCTCCGCCCCTTCCCCTTTATCCCTCTGCCCCTTCCCCTTTCTCCCTCCCTCCCCTCTCTCTTTCTCTCATTCAACACAATGCTATCAACATTTCCTTTATAACCTATATTCAAATATTTTTTTATATACTACTCTCACTTTGTTACATATAAATTATAGTTATGCACTAGTCGGTAATAGTTAGTCGGTAATAGTTATGCATGAAGGAATACATATAAATTATATATTTACTTATTCTTTATTAATTCACAATTATGTTCATTAATAGAGTTTAATTAGTTTCTCATAAAAGTTATTTACAAATTCAATTCATAACCATTATGCATGAAGGCATAAATTGCATATTATGTCTTTACTTCCAATTGTATTTATGCATAGTTATATTCATTAATAAAGTTTAATTAGTTAGGGGTGGCAGGTGTGAGGAGGTTTTCCTTCGGTTTCGAGGGAAATCATGAAATAAGTTTTTCTTGGGGGTTAGGATCGTTAGAACAAGTCAACTTATGTGTAGTAATTTTGTAATTTAAGACTTCTTGAAAGTTATACTTGTGATAAGTCCATTTTGTTTAGTATTATCATGTTGTATGGTGTGGCCACAACCACTTTTTTATTATAAAACATCAATATTTATTTGGAGGTGCCTTTGTAATATAATCACATTTAATCCAAGGTTTTATAACATTGTATCCTTGTGCCAATAAATATTTCATCTTATTTTGTTTGTAGAGGGGTATGCCAATGAGAGAATTAACCAAATTAATGGATTCCATGGATTTCAAATGCTAATATGATTATTTAGTTTTGGTACAAGATAGCATAAAATGTGACAATTATGAAATTGTAACCAAATTCATGATCCATGGATTTAAAATGCCATTATGATTTTTCAACTTTGGTTGTGTTTTGGTCTAAGATAGCATAATTAGAAGAAATCAATAAATTACTAATCAATGAAGAACCAGTTTATGAAGAAATTATTCCTTGCATTGTCCCATTCTTTATCCCATAGACAAGAATGAGATTGTTGGTACTTTTCCATCTCCAATAAATAATTAGTTCACAAAGATTCCTAATCAACAATTAAGAATAGCGTACATGCCACAAGTAAGATTTAAACTGTGGTTAATGTTGAAACCTGATTAGTCAAAAACATCTATATCAAATGTAATTTTTGTAAGAAAGGAGGATAAACACTGAGAAATAAAAAGTGACAATTACGCCTACAATTAACAAGCTAAAAGTTCACCTTTTTCTAATTTTAAAAATTTAAACATGTGACAATAAATCCCACTTATTAATATAAACATTAATAACAATAAAAAATAAATTCATAGATGAAGATGTGTGATTAACACGGATATTCATGGTTTTTTTTAAGGTATATTATTATTATAATATGTTTTATTATGTTATGACACTTTATAATTTAGGTTATAAGATAAAAATGTAATATTAACATAACTACACACATCCCATTTCTAGGATTGTTGAAACAATTTTTCCACATCCTCTATTATTTTAAAAATGAATGCACCCTTTGTCAAAAAGAAAATATGAGGAAAATAATATAGACTTGGCTCCAATTTAGAATGTAGACATTCCTTAAGTGTTTTCATCGCACATCCTCCTCCCATGAAACCTACGTACTAGTGCTTGAGATGCCAACCTTACAATTTCATGCATTTTGACATCAACCCCCACCACCAACCTATTGGGGGAACCATTTTGACACATACACTTATTTCCCCACTTTAGGGAGGATACACCAAGACCTTTCTTCAAAGATCCAAAACTATCAGTATTAGCCAATGGAGTCTTTTGAAACTGCTCCCAATCTACCTTTTGTAAGTTCACGTCTTTATACCATTTTGCTTCCTTATGAAACCCTAAGTAACTAGACTCACCCAATGGTGTTAATTCTTTCATGATATGGATTAGTAACAACTATTGGAGGATAAAAAAATTTCATAGAGGAGGAAACTGGATGGATTGCCATAGAGATGTCGATAGAATGAATTGTAGCACCCTTTTCAAGCTCACTTAAAAGTGTAGTTAATGTGATGTAAATTTCCTCTTTACCATTCATTTTCAAGCCCATCTGATTACAAGACTGTCAATCTTCGATCCGATGCCACCTCACCCTCAAACAATATCCACCCTCCATGCTAGATGCACACTTTATCTCTCACCTCACCTTAACATAGAATGAGTGACTAGGTAGCCATTTCTCAAAAATATCAACTCCCTCTAATAGATCCTCTAAATAGTTGACAACATCATCACATGCCATCTCTATTCTTAGTGCCAGAAGCCTTTGATGGCCTACATAAAAATTTAAAATTTAAAATTCGCCTTGTAATGCCTATGGAAACCATATACTTCACCACTTACAATATGCTTGAAATTTGGGGCCTAAATGCTCATTTAGATCCTTTATCTGAATACTTATTGAGGAAATTGGAAAGTCTCAAGTTGTATGATGTCAAGCATAATAAATTGAATTTGACATGAGGATTGGAGATGATAGGATTGCGAAGTGTTTGGGGATAGGTTCTTGGTGACTGATTCTTTCATTGATGATTGGATTAGATCTAGGTAGTGGGTTGACTCAAGGTCAATAAAATCACATGCCTATTTTTCTAGAAATAACTAAAGTAGGGAGTAAATCCCCTAGTCCATTTAAATTTATTTCTACTTGGATAGAGGAGGAATATTTTGTTCGAAGAATTAAGGATTCATGGAATCCAATCAACGAGAATTCTAAAGAATAAAAACAATCATTTTTAAATAAATCTAGAAGGAATGAAACAAGTTGCAGCTTAGTAAATGGGACCGTCAGAAAAGGCTAAAGGATGATCATGATATTCTTAATGTAGAATCTCAACTAGAGGACATCTATAATAAGGACAAGGGAATATTTTTTGATGATGATTTTAAAAAATAGGTTAAGTCATTAGAATAGAGGAGAAGAAAAATCCTGGATGATAAGGAGGCTACATGGAGGCTCAAAATTAGGGCATTACTGCTTGCTAAATTCCATGGAAATATCAAAAAAATTCACACATACGACAATCATAGGAAAAATGTTTTTTTTTTTTGTAAGTGAGTTTAAGAGCCTGTATTACTAAAAGAGGGTTATGATACAAAAAAGGGGAACTCCCTGGTCTACCAAAAAGGAAACCAACCCAGTCCTACCATTTCCAGTTTTTGACAAGATAAGCACAACAAACATGAAAAAGAAAAAAAAAATAGAAGTTAAGACTGACATAGGATTGACCTGACTGATTTGACAATAGACTAACCAAACACTAGTCCAGGATAATGATATGTTTCTTTCCTTCATCCGCCTGGCCCTTGTTCTCCTCCTTTTGGGAGACCATGTGAGTCTTTCTGATATGTGTTGGCGCTCCGTTCCCGTTGGCTGGTGTGATGTCCATATGATGGAAGTAACACAGGTAGAGGTGGAATTGAGAAACCAACCACTCCATCTTGGCTTTCTGGTCCTTCTCGACCTCAATTAGCAGTTTGGTAATGGTTTCCAGACTACTAAGGTGCCTCAAGATTTCGTTCACCATTTTTGTGTGTTCCTTGTTGTTCTCCCATCTGGCGTCCTCCCTTTCCGATCTCACTTTGCCAATAATAATCTTTGTTTTCCATGCCATCTCCACCATTTTGTGGTAGAGGGTTTCCCTAGGCTGCGTGGCTCTTGGGTCAGTTACCTAGTTTGCTTCCTGAGTCAGAGCATCCCATGTTTTTCCCTTGCATTTTTCCTTGATTTCCTTTTCCAACCGGGAAATGGTCGCCTTTCCTTTCGGTGCAACCAGAGTATGAAAGGTGCCCTCTGTGTCTTTTTTCGCCAGATCCATCCTTGAAAACCGCTTAGAGTTCCTTTCCCTAGGGTGTTTCTTTTGCTGTGCGTTTGCTTCATTCACACCATCCCATCTGGCCTATGGCAGCTCCTTTGTTGGATTCTCAACTTGTTCCTGTCTACACAGGGGTTCCTCCTTTCCCTGCCCTTGTGTTTGTGGTATCCCCTACAGTTGCACTCTTCTGTTTGCATCTATTTAAGTTGTTTCCTCTCTTATTGAAACTTTCCCTGCTGCGGGATCGTCCTTCCAATCATGATCTACCCATAGAGCTGAACCTTCCCATCCTTTTTCCCCATCATGGTACGTATGACCATGATGACTTGACCATTATCCATGTACTAGCCCTTGCCCCTTCTCACTTGATATCCTACTGTGAAAATACCCGTACCTGGTCTTTGGCGTGGTGGGTCGATACTAGTCCGTGTCAATCCCTCTTGCCTTACATCATTCGCTGCCTGCTGTTTGCCATCAATACTTTCCCATGGTATTTCCCCGCAAATATTACTATTGGCACGAACTTGTTGCTGTACCCTCACCTATTGTATAATATGATCCTGCATTATGATTGATGGTCGAGTGTTGGGCAGTCATATCCTGCCTGGTTCCTTCGTGCCTTCTGCTGGGCCTTTCGTTGCCCTCCTTGATGTGGCCTTCCTTGGCTTAAGCTGTTGTCACTATCTTTTGTCTCTAGTTGGATGCAGTCCATTCTTAATTTTCCTTTCGGGGTGTTGATCCAGGTAGTATCTAGTTCCAGTACTTCCTTTCTAACCCCCTCGTTGGCAATTTTGTCCGCCAGGCCATTTGCTGACTTGCATATCCATTGCAACTCTACTGTGTTAATCGTTTGCAGATGCTCCTAGAGTTTTTGTAGGGAGTGTGCTAAGTGCCAGTGTCTCTGAACCTTGCCCACTCTGGTGCCATTTTGGATTCTCTTCACCATGTTGATGACCAAGGCAGAGTCACCTTCCACGATAGTATTGGTCATCCTTTCTCGGCTTAGAATTTCAAGACCGAGTTCCAAGGCTCCAAATTCCACTGTGTTGTTGGTTGAGTTTCCCATACTCCTAGTGTACAACTAGATTATGTTACCACCACTATCTCTGATCACCCCTCCCATCCCTATCATTCCTGGGTTTCCTTTTGCCGCCCCATCAAAATTTAACTTGAGGAACCCTGCCGGAGGTGGTGTCCAGTTGCACTCTCCTAATTGGAGTTGCGATGGACGCCCTACCTGTGTGTTGTTGCGACCGTCGTTTAGGTGAAAAGATTCTAGGATTCGATAGTCATGGCCTATGAGTTGCGCTTTTCCAGTTTGGCAGTTGTGGCTCTACACCGTTTCTCATGCTTGTGATATTATTGCTTCCTTGTGTTTCCCTTCCGGAAGGATTTCATTCCTGAAGATGCGTCAGTTCCTTTCTTTCCATATTGCCCATATGATCATGCCTGGCATGAGATTCCAGTAGAGGTTCACCATTTCATTTTCGTTGTAACTCTCATTCTAGTTATTGATGGTTGCACTGATGTTACCTCGGTTCCTATTGGACTCGCGAAATATGCCTGCCGCCCAATCCCAGATCTCCGTTGTGTAATTACATTCATCGAGGAGGTGATTCGTTGTTTCTTCCTTAGCTTGACAGAGGTGGCATCGTGATGGGCCTATGAAATCCCTTTTCCTTAGGTTTTCCCAGGTTATAATTCGGTTGTGAAGTACTAGCCATTTGAACATTTTGATTTTTGGCCACTAGGGGCTGCCCCAAATCTTTCCCCACTGTTGCGCCAGATCTTCTTGGTCCTGGTCCGTAATGTAATTCCAAGCTTCTTTTAAGTTGAATTCCCCACCATTTTTTTTGCCCCATCTTAGTTGGTCCTCTTCTTCTGAGACTACAATTTTCCTTTTCCCCAATCCTTCCTCCACCTCTTTCGTTATTGTTGTGATCCGATCTCTGTTTTGTGGATTAAGTTTGTCCCAGATCCTCTATCTGTCGTGGTCATTTTCTTGTTTCCAGTAGCGATGCATTTTGATTTTTCCTTGCACAGTCATCTCCTGTTGGAGTTCCTCCCTGTCCGGATTTTCCATTATGGGTTCTTCTTGCCACACATCCTCCCAGAATCTGGTTGTTTTACCATTCCTCACTTCCCAAAAGCTATGTTTTTGGATCTAGGTTTTGTTGCGCCAGGTTAAATTCCAGATGGATGATCCCTCCCTTGTGCCCATAAAAGGAATTTGATCCTGGTCTTTGATGTCTGGGGCATACTTGGCCTTCCAAAGGGTTTCCCATGGTGTTGAATCTTATTTCACCCATCTCCACCAGAGTTTCACCCCATAGGCTTCATTGGTTATTTGTGGGTCTAGTAACCCCAGGCCTCCTTTGCATTTTGGTTTGAAAACCTTATCCTAGGCCACTAGGGCCCATTTTTTCTTGCTTTCTACTCCTCACCATAGGAAGTCCCTTTGGATGGCTCTTATTTTTTAAAGTATTCCTTTGGGAGCGGGAAACATTGACATCATATAGGTTAGAATCGCTTGCAGAACTGCTTTGGTCAGGATAAGTCTCCCCACTAGGTTGAGAGATATGTAAGTCAATTTTTTCACCCTCTCCTGTAGTTTTTTGATCACTCCTTCCCATGTTTCCATTTTGCATACTTTGTCCGTCAGGGGGATTCCCAAGTATTTCGTTGGGAGCGTTTTGCGTTCAAACCCCAAGATATTTGCCTGGTTTCTTTGAATTACTGGGTTGGTATTGAAGAAATAGATCATGGATTTGGAGTGATTGATCTCTGCTCCCAAGGGTTCTCCAAAATCTTCTAAGATTATTTTGTAGGCTTTCACTTCCTTGACTGTGGGTGTGCCATGAAGTAAGGTGTCATCAATGAACTATTGGTGCATGGAGGTAAGGTTTTTTTTGAAAGGTTTGATGCTTGTTATTTCACCTGCTGCAGTTGCACTTTTTATGCTGCTACTGAGTCCTTCCATCATCATAATCAATAGGAAAGGTGAGAATGGGTCTCCTTGTCTGATGCCTCTTGAAGGCCAGAAGGGTTTAGCTGGGGCTCCATTGATTAAGAGTGAGTAACTTGTCGATGACACTAGGATGGAAATCCAGTTGATCCAGTGTTGCACAAAGACAAAATATTCCAGTTTCTTGACCATATAGTGCCAGCCAATTTTTTCATAAGCCTTTGCTAGGTCAAGTTGGATTATCATCCCTCCCCTCCTTTGGATTTTTAGTGTGTGTATCAACTCACGAGCATGGATGATGTTGTCCAAAATTTGTCGCCCTTCTCCAAAAACCGCCTATTCCTGTGAAATCGGTGTGGGTAGGAGAGGTTTCAGTCTATTGGCTATGACTTTGGAGATTATCTTGTAAACCAAATTGCATAAAGTTATGGGTTTGTAGAAGTCCGGGGTCCTTGCTTCATTTTATTTGGGGATTAGAGTAATCATTGTGGCATTTAGAGATTTTAGAATGGAGGCCGAGCATCTGGAATCTTCCACCACCCCATAAACGTCATGTTTGACCACTTCCCAACAGGATTTGTAGAATTCCACTATGAAACCATCCAGACCTGGGGCCTTTCCATTGGGAATCTCCTAGACCACTTGGTCAATTTCCTCCTTAGCGATGGGTTTGTTTAGGTTGATATTTTGTTCCTTAGTAACTAGCCTAGGGATGTGTTGAGTTATCCTTTGTATGACCTCCATTCGGTATTGGTTGGGTTCCTTGGATATCCCATGGAAGTGGTTTACCAATATATTTTCAATCTCTTTGTGGGACTCTCTCTCGATCCCATCCTGATCCCGAATTTTTAGGATTTTTTTGTGGGTTCTTCTAGGAATGGTTGTTCTATGAAAAAACTTTGTATTTCGGTCTCCTTCCTTTATCCACCTGATTCTGGACTTTTGGTGCCATGGAGTCTCTTCTTGTTGTCATCTTGCTTCACGTTCCTGGGTCATTTAGATCTCTTCCTTTTTCTGATCCTCTGTGTAGCCCTCATCTATGCATATTTCCTAGAGTTTCCTCATTTTGTCTTCAATATTTTTTTTCTCTTGGTTTATGTTTCCAAATATTTCCTTGTTCCACTCCTTGAGTTTATGTTTGATGTATTTGATTTTCTTATAAAGATTGAACATCCTTCTCACTTGCTCCGGTTGTTGCTCCTGCCACAATTGGCTGATGTTCTCCTTGAAGGTGGGATGTTATATCCAAAATTTATCGAATCTGAAAGGTCTATTCTTTGGTGTGGTTTGGAAGTTTGCTTCCAATTGGACTGTTCAGTGGTATGAACCTCCCCAAGGAAGGATGCTGGAGTATAAATTTAAACTCTGTAGAATGATGGACTCTCACACCAAGAATTTTTCTAGCCTCGTCGCTATCTGATGTTGATTTATCCATTTGTTGTTCCATGTGAACTGGCCATTATTGGTTTTGATGTCCACCATCTCCACTGTGTCAATGAAAGCTGAAAAGTCTTCTACATCTCTATCCAATCGCCTGGTACCTCCTTTTTTTTCGCAAGTTTCATGATGATGTTGAAGTTCCTAACTAGGATCCAGTGGAGGTTGTTGGAACGAGCTTTTAGGTTTTCTAGGTTTAGGAGCATTCTTCTCTTTTCTTCCAACATATGGGGACCATACACATTAGTGCATAGAATCACCTCTGTGTTACCTATGATTTGCATGTTTACCAAAAGTGTGTGTCTGGTGGCTTCGACTACTAGTAGATTCATCACTTGTGGGTTCCACAAAGTGAGAATACCCCCTGCCATCTGCTGTCCTTCGACAACCAACGTCTTGTACTTGCTCCATTGTTTTTTGCTGTTTGTTTCCATTCTATCTACAGTACATTTTGTCTCTTGGATAAAGTAGAGGTTCGATTGTTCCTTCCTCAATCTATTTTTAAGGATTCTTTGCTTTCGTGGGCTATTTAGGCCTCTAATATTCCATGTTATAATATTCATTTAAACATGTTGGGGGGGGGGAGTTGGGAACGAGATTTTTTTATCTTACCTGAGTTTATCAACAGAGCTCCTAGTTCCTGTAGGGCTACGCTGTTTGATTTCCTACCTTTCTTCCTTCTCGTCTGCTTAGGTGAGAGCTGTGGTTGTTCCTCACCTACTTTGATTCCTAGGTGTCCTATCTCCCCATGCGTGCGCTTGAGCCCTCTAGATTTTTCTTCCTCCCTTAGGAGGAATAGGTATTGGATACGATCTAGTTCCTCTTCTCATACATTGTCTACGCCCTGCCTTTTCCATTTCTCTAGTATGTTCGAGAGATCAATTCCTTCCCTTTCCACAATATCTCTAAGATCAGGATCTTCCGTACCTACCTCGCTTGGTGTCATTTCCACATCTCCGTCTACCTCCTACATGGGGGTGTTGGCATCTCTGGTTTCTCCATCCATACGAGTTGCGCTACCCCCCTGTTCCATCTTATTGCTTGGACTGTTTGTGTTCTCATTTGTAGCTTGTTCCTTAGCTTCTTTGGCTTTTTCCTTTTCCTTTCCTCCTTCTTCCCCTTTGTTGGTTTTGTCCCACCCTTCTGTTCGAGTCCTGGCTTCCGGATTGCTTCCCGTTGGGGATTTAATTTTTTTTTGTTTGCTCTGTTCCTGTGGTTCATCTTGATAAACCCATCCTCATCTTGTTGTATTTGTGTGTTTTCCGCTTCTTGTTTTTTATTGAGAGGGAATTCTCTGAATAGGTGTCCATGTTCATGACATCTTCTCCATCTGAATGGGATCTTCTTGTAGTCTATGCTTTGTATCCATTCCTCATCCCCGAATTCCATGCTTATGGCTTCTGGGAGTGCCCCCGAGACATCCATGTCTATGCAGATCCTTGCATAGGAGGTATATCTCCCTTTTAGGGTTGCTTCCGATGTCTTCACATATTTTCCAAGTTTGTTCCAAATTTCTTCGAAGGTGGAGGGTAGCCAGAAGTCTAGCGGAAGAGAGTAAAGCCTCAACCAGACGGGTACATTCTTGAAGGTTTCTTTCTCTGGGGAGAATTTTTCCTTCCATGGCCGCATGTACAGTCCTGCTGAGGCGTGGAAGTATGCTCCCCCCCTCAAAGACTCTATCCCTGTCCTCCAAGTTCATGAATATTGTTGTAAAGAAGCCTTTCGAACCTAAGTGGAGTTCCACTTCCCCACTTGGCTTCCATTGATATTTTATCCAGTTGCGCAACGTTCTTTCTGTGGGCCACAAACCCATGAACTTGCAAATCAGTGCATATGTCTTCATCTGGTCTCGAAATAGTTTCGTTTGTGGATATTCCAATATCACCTTGGGTATCAATGTTGTTTTAGGTTTACATGGGTTTCTCCCTTCTACCCCATTGGGGTTCGATGGTTCTTGCGCATCATTCTAGGTTTCTATGGCTTCTTCCCCCATGCGATCCCTTTTTTCCTGGTTTCTTTCTTGAGTCTTTTCTGGTCCTGATCCTAAGGTGCTCATCATTGGTGTTAGAATGTGATGGATGTGCTCATTTAACCATATACAATATAGCAATATTTTCACCCAACCATAGGCCAAATCCACCCCCGAGAACCTTAACCTTGATAAAGAATCATTCCTGAAGAAAACCCTAGGCTGGATAGCCAAACAAAGGTGGCACACCATTCTGCAAGGATAATGCACCAAGAAAGAGTAACAAGAGCTAATCAAAGATTCCAAACCATAAGCAAGAGAGAGTCCAAGACAAAACTGAAATCTACTAGTTGCAGCAGCTGCAACAACAACTCTCCTCCAAAATTGCACACAAACTGGCCAACTGCAGTGCGCACAAGTGATGCTTCTATAGTTCTAAGAATACTGGCTAGAATGAAGACTGACCTCCTATATTTATACTATTTCTGGCAGATTGCCTGGGCCAACTTCTCATTCTAGGTACTAATTATTTAGTATATAACATTTCCTTTAGCCGACTTCTTATCTTGCAGGATAATAACCTAATACAATTCATTCTCTTGAGCCAACTTGTCTTCAAGGGTTATTAACCAATTAAATTAAGGTTTCTTCTTGCTTCCCGAAATATTCTATTCTCCTCAGGTTTACACATGGAGGTAAATACCTCCCGCAACTACCATAATATCAATACTCCCTCCTAGCTAGGGAGGTATTTGAAGGTAATGGTCTTGAGCACAAACATACCATTCACCCGATAGCATCAACATAGTCGTATAAATTATCTCATGATTAGATCATGAGCACCATCATCACTATCAATGTCATCAACTGCATCATCTCTCGAAACCATACTCCATCTGAGTAATCAGACATGATGCTGGATAAGTCATTCACTCCACAAAGTGACACAAGAACCATTCTTCTAATCCAAACATATGTCCTAGAAGAATAAATGTCCTGGACCATTTTTCGTTTGGGGAATCTTTGTCCATTGGTCATCCATCTAGCTGATAATCATTTCCAACACTACTGATAGTTTTCAAGGCAATGAGAACAATTTCATTAGATATAACACAACTGTTTCTATTCATAGTAGTACACAACTATAATCCAGTGGTACAATACCACACCAAGTAGCACACAGATACTTGATCAATGAAATATAGTTACAATCAGTGGAACACATCCACCACAGTAGCATACATCTACTGTCCAGAGACATACAGTCTCCATAACAATCATATCATCTGATATCAACCTGCACAGAAAAAATTGTTATGATATAAACTGAATCATCTGGGCCATTCTTCCACTCACATCTGTGAGATCTGGAATATCATCTGCCCTCAGAAGGTAAAACATCAACGATGAGCTATTTGGACTATTCTTCTCAAGCAAGGAAGAATAACTATCTCGATTTCTGAGCCTGGACCATTCACCTATCTGGGCCATTCCTCCGGCACTAAACAAAGTGAAACCTAGAGAGAATGAGTCTGCCCTAGGGAATGCATGTCCCTGATTACTGAACCTTGACCATTCACCTATCTGGGCCATTCCTCTGGCACTAAACAAAGTGCATCCTGGAGAGAATGAATCTGCCCTAGGGAATGACTGTCCGGACCATTTCCTAAGGAAATGACTGTCCCACACCAACCTCCAAAACAGACCATTTGTCGAAACTTATCACAATTGTGAGCTTCAAAAGAATGACTATCCGACGAGGTGGACCAGTCTTCTTGACCACTACTGAGAGTGACTGTCAAGAAGAGAGACTATCCTAGACCATTCCCCCACACTAGCCACAAGGGGAATCACTGTCTATGGTACATCAACAATCCATCGAACCATTTTTATTATGAAAACGACCGTTTGATCTGGACCATTTTCTGAACTGGAAAATGTCCATCTGTCAGAAGTCTCAAACCACTTTCCGAACTGGAAAGGAACTGCTCATCCTGGACCATTTTTTGAACTGAAAAATGACTGTCCATAAATCAATAACACATCAGGGCTCCCTCCCAACCTGGGAGTCATCTCTTCCATTTTCAATAAGTAAGTCATCTCCACGAGCTACAACTTGTTTCTTGAGTACACAAACTCTTTCATATTGAATAGAGGCTTTACCAAAATATCTTCTTATCTACTCATCTGTGGAGATATATATTGAAGAATCACTTCTCCTCTCTGGACCTCATCACGAAGAATGAAATGCTTGATCTCAATGTACTTCGGTTTTATTGAACACTGGTTTTCTCTGAAGGCTTCATATAGCTCTGATCATTATAGTATATTATAGTTGGATTCATCTCTTTTGTTTCCTGCTAGTTTACAACGTCATGGAAAGGGTCAAACTGGAACATATCCAAGTGGTACTTTTTTTGCTATCATGAGAGTTTGTCATGGATTGGAAATTCATCATCCTTAAGTTCTAAGTAGCCATTTTGATACAATATCTCTGTTATAGAAAGTTTTCACCATGTTTCTGCTGTGCATTGGAGGTTCTCCACCAAGTTGTCTTCTTCAATCTGCATACAAAGGTCTCTTCCTGGTATACCTCAAAGCCTTGAGGTTGTTCTACACACGTTCTTTGTTCAATTATTCTAGAGAACATTCTTTGCATTCATTTGATGTAAACTCCAACCCATGGATATTGCAGACGATATAATGGCTCATGTAGAGGTATGTTTGGTTTACTGGAACAAGCAATCATCATAGTCTTCTCCCTCCATTGGGGAGAACCTCTAGTTCTAGATCTCACAATGCTTACATTCATAATTCTTCCATACACTGTTCTTCATCAGTTCCTCTACTTGATTTCTTTTAGTGAGTTTAGATCAGGCTGGTAGTCTTGTGATTCTCGATACAATGACTGGTTGTTCTGGCTTTTCCTTC
The DNA here is from genome assembly GCA_009831015.1 of Picea engelmannii. Classification (NCBI taxonomy): domain Eukaryota; kingdom Viridiplantae; phylum Streptophyta; class Pinopsida; order Pinales; family Pinaceae; genus Picea; species Picea engelmannii. The sequence goes on along the minus strand of ML786905.1, from coordinate 203,845 downwards.
TTTCTTGGAATCTTCATGTTCTTCCTCATGTTTTTATTTAGCTCTTGGGCCCATGGAGTTTTATATAGATTCCATGCCCTGAAGATTCCAACTTCTTTCTTTCATCATAGGATCATGGATGTGGATGGACAACCAGGGATACTTTAAGGCTTCTTTTCGAAGAAGACTTCTTCTAAAGTCACTTGGAACATGTGCTTCTTTTCATGGTTGCTACCATGGATAGATACTTCATCATCTTCAATGGATCATATTATTTAGGATTAGCTGCCTCCTAATCATTTCTTCATGCATGAATGCATGCTCTTCTTTTGGAAATATATAATCATCTCCCTCCATCTAGGAGAGTGCATGCTTCCGACTGCATCCTTATTGACTTATGCAAAGTGTCACAAATCTTTTTCCAATTTCCTCTTGATTGTTGACTTCTTTCTGTCTTTACTTCTTCTAGGTTTCTTCAAGATTGATTTTGATTTTGGCTTATCTTGCAACTGTTACTTATGTAATAGCTTCCACATGAATTTATACCAGGGGTTGTTGATGTACTTCATCCTTTGGTGTGTATTGCTTGACTTGTAGTCATTGTGATAGCAAGTCCTTATTTTGTTGATCTTCCATATGTGTAGTTTCTCTTTGAACATATTATCTTCTAATAAATAGATATGCAAGATATGTACAGAAACTATGTAAACATGGTATGTACAAGGACTATTAAGAATATTGTTACCTTGTCTTAGAAGAAGAAGTCTGTTTTATCCTCCTTGGTCTTCTTTGAGGATTCCTTTTCTTCGACAACTGATGCTTTGTGTGTTTCCTTCCTTTTCTTTAGCTCGATACAATGATTCTTGTAGTGACCATGTTTTTGATAGTTGAAGCATTGTATTTTTGACATATCTTTCTCTTGATTTGGCTTCTTCCTTGAGACAAACTTCCTTTTGTTCCTGAAATTATTGAATCTTGTTGTGCAGGATTGATCATCGTATTTATTTTGAGGTTTCTCTTTTGCACTAATCCTTGATTCTTCTTGTGCACACCAAGTCCAAAGTTCTTCAAATGTAAGATACTCCTTCCTTGTGTTCATGCTTGCGGAAAATGCATCCCATGTCTTGGGAAGACCGTTGAGTACTATATTTACCAGTTCCTTATCTTAAATGATTTCTTCAATAGCTTGTAGTTGATCTCTTAACTGAGATGTTATCACAAGGTATGATGTTATGCTGTCATCATCATTCATCTTCATGTCACAGAGCTCATTCTTGAGACTCATTACTTGTCCAATGTTTCTGACTGAGAAGAGGTTTGTTAGGGCATCGTACATCTTATTAGACGAATACAGATGGGAGATGTAGGGTATCAAGTGGTATTTTATAGAATCCATTATGATACTCATGGCATTGATGTCATTGTCTTATAACTTCTCCATAACTGCAACGTTCTGCGGTTCCTTCTCTTTTCCTTCTTCAAACTTTGGTTCCACAATCTTTCCTTTCATGATATCCAACACTTTGTTCTTGGCAAGGATGAGATCAATCCTTGTCTTCCACGATTTGAAGTTAGAATCCCCTTCTAACTTGTTTTCTGACTACATAGAGTAAGTCAGGTCTTCTTTGACTTGGTCAACCCTAGATTTGACAAAAAATTCAAACTTGACATCTTATCCTGCTGAGAGTACCAAGAGATGCGTTAGGCTAGGGTGCACCAGTATATCTAAAAATTAGGTCAATCCCTTCACTTAAGGTGCCTCAATGAGAGAGTTAGGGTTTTTTTGCTGCAACAAAAACTGTCCGCAACTGTAATTGTAACTGTGAAATCCTCCCAATCTATCTTCCAACGATTAGACTGTCTGAAGATAGTGTGGGCCCATAACCTATTAGAATATGATGGATGTGCTCATTTAACCATAGAAAATATAGCAATATTTTTACCCAACCATAGGCCAAAGCCACCCCCGAGCACCTTAACCTTGACAGAGAATCATTCCGGAAGAAACCCTAGGTTGGATAACCAAACAAAGGTGGCACAGATTTCTTCAAGGATAGTGCACCAAGCAAGAGTAACAAGAGCTAATCAGAGAGTCCAAACCATAACCAAGAGAGAGTCCAAGCCAAAACTGAAATCTGCTAGTTGTAGCAGCTGCAACATCAACTCTCCTCCAAACTTGCTCACAAACTGGCCAACTACAGTGTGCACAAGTGCTGCTTCTCCAATTCTAAGAATACTGGCCAGAATGAAGACTGTCCTCCTATATTTATACTATTTCTGTCAGATTACCTGGGCCGACTTCTCATTCTGGGTACTAATTCTTTAGTATATAACATTTCCTTTAGCTGACTTCTTTTCTTGCAGGCTAATAACCTAATATAAGTCATTCTCTCGAGTCGAATTGTCTTCTAGGGTTATTAACCAATTCTCATTCTGGGTACTATTTCTTTAGTATATAACATTTCCTTTAGCTGACTTCTTTTCTTGCAGGCTAATAACCTAATATAAGTCATTCTCTTGAGTCGACTTGTCTTCTAGGGTTATTAACCAATTAAATTAAGGTTTCTTCTTGCTTCCTGGAATATTCTATTCTCATCAGGTTTACATGTGGAGGTAAATACCTCCCACAACTACCATAATATCAACAATTGGTTCCTTGAAACCTCCGCCTCGTGGGCCTTTCTCCCTATCCACCACTACCTGCTTGTATGAGGGGGTTCCATTACCACCTCCTTTGGTAACCATGTTGTGCTCTGCTATGTCTATGACTATCAAACCCTAGCTTGTTGTCGCTCCAGGATTCAAAACTCACACTACAATCATAGGAAAAATGTTAATACCATATGGAAAATTTAAAAAAGTGATGGGTCTTTAGCCCACAAATTTGAGGATATTGTCAATTGGGGGTAAACCACTTTAGCGATTTATATAAATAAGAGAGTATAATTTCCAACATGATGACTACATTCTTTCCAAGTTTTTCAAATGGACAAGACAATATGTATATTTTGGAAGAGGTTTCAAAGGATGAAATGTAGATGGTTATTCATAGTTTTCAAAAGAACAAGAGTCCTAGTTTGGATGATCCGACAATTGAATTTTTCTTAGGTTTCTATGATATTTTGAGAGAATATTTGTTGAAGGTCATTAATGAGTCTAAATCATTTGGAAAGGTTATTTATGCCTTTAACTCTACAATCATTGTTGTCGTTCCAAAGGAAGATAATCTAATATCATTTGATGAATACAAATGCATGTCATTATGTAATTGTATTTATAATATTATTGCAAATGTTATTGGAATTAGAATTGATAGGCTACTATCTAAAACAATCTTGAATGATGATTTTTTTTTAATAGGGAAGACAAATCCATGAGGAAATTGGAGTAGCCAAAAAAGAGATACACTCCATAAAAACTAAGTTGCTTTCTTCCATAGTTTTCAATTTGCATTTATCTAAAGCTTATGATAGGGAAATCTCGATGTACTTGAGAATGATGATGATTCATTTGGGTTTATTGGTACACTTTGTCAATTGGGTAATGAGTTGTGTCTCTTCTATGTCATTTGTTGTCTTAATTAATGGGCCCGCTTTGACAATTTTCAAGCTTGGTAGAGGAAAAAGGCGGGGTTTCCCTCTTTCCCCTTTTTTATTCCTTATTGATGCTCAGGAACTTAGGAGAGTTTAAATTTAGGAAAAGAGAGATCCTTTAGGGGAATAACGAGGAGTTTATTTTCTCACCTTCTATTTGTAGATGGTATCTTATTATTCTATGATGTATTTAGGAGATATTATCTCAACCTCAAAGAGACACTTGATCTTGGTTACATGGCTATAAGTATGCTAGTAAATGAGAAACATTCTAATCTCTTATTTAAGGGTAAGTGAGGAAGACTACTAGGTTTCTTTCCTAGTTGTTTCCCTTTCATCAGAATAACTCGTAGGATGGTTTAAAATATAATGGTACTTATATTAAATTGAATGACTTTGGAAAACAAGACTAGAATTGGCTTATAAAAAAGGTGGAAAAGAAGAAAAATACATGGTGAAATGATTTTTTGTCTTGGGGGGAGGATCATTTTAGTTAATTAAGCCCATAAAGGTTATTCATGTCTATTGGATGCCCCTAGTTTACATCCTCAAGGAAGTATTGGAAATAATAAATAGAATTGATTTCAATTTCTTGTGGTCTAGGAAAAATGAGAAAAAACGAATTGCTTTACTAAAATGGAAGCAAATTGCAACTTCCAAATATATTGGTGGCTAGGGTTTAAAATGTTGATGTTTTTAGCAAATCTCTAGTAGCTAAATGTGTTTGGAGATTTATAACACGTAAAGATATATGTTTTCAATTAATGGTCGGGTGAGTGCACAAATTTTGTGGATGAAAATGTGGCAAGGAGGTGAGAAGGAACACACACCCACATGAATGCATGCACGTTTTTGATGTTAGAGGTTCAAAAAATCCCGAACCTCTACTAGACATGCCACATAGGCATCTTGGCAGGAAAGCGTGTGTGTTCCTATGAACACACACACATTCCTTTTGTGCCCCTTTTTAAGGGAAAATGGGTGCGATCTATGCCCATCTGCACACCATGACTTGCATTTTCCTTTCATTGGGAAAGTAAAGAATATCCTCATCTCTTTGAGGACTTTTGAAAGTTTTAATTATACATGTGTATGTAATGCATTCATGACAATGCATAAATAAGGGGGAGGGGAATGTAATACCCCTAAGACGAACCCCAACTATAAATGTAAATATACATGTATATAGATATTTATATAAGCTAGTGAGCTATTGGTATCAAGTGTTGGATTCATTTTTGTGCACACATTCCATAGTTGGTGATTGTGAGAGGATTGCACATCAAAGAAATAATGTGCACATTTCATAGAGTAGCACACACATGTGTAAGTGTGTGAGTATGGCGCACCAAAGGAAGAGTGCACACATCCCAGATTTTTTCACACACCAGATTAAGCACACAGTTTTGAGGCCAGAGAGCCTTTGTATATATGCTTGTGTTTTGAGGCTAGTGAGCCTAGATGAAAAAGGTCAGTGCGCCTGTATTGTAAATATAATCACCACAAGATTGTTAGTATAATAACATCACTACCCGTAGACTCAACTTAGATGAAAAGAAATGGGGGGATATAGTCCATGGAAAAGGAAAAGGGGGGGAGCTTAAGTCAAGGGAATATTTTAATAACATTTATAAAAGTTTAATTTATGGATGTGTATTTATCCTAAGTTCTTGAGGGATGGGAACAAGTCACCAAATGGCTAAAATCTAGTCCTGAAGGTGAAAAGTGTCTATTTATGACCATGCAAATATATTATTTATCCTTAGCGTATTTTTTGGGGGGAATACGCATTTTGACTCCATCTTGGATACCATCGGAACTCCAATGGACTATCCACCTTTGTTTTTGACCTGTACCGACCTGTACCTGATATTGTCATCGTCTATCTGTAAGGGGGGATTATCACTCATTCCGAGATAATTTAGACGAACTGCCTCTGTGAAGGAATACATATTTTGTTGTAACTTACCGTCATTGCTTAACCCTGTGTTGTGGCCACAACAACCCCCCCCCCCCCCCCCCCCCCCCCCCCCC